>JAPYZN010000192.1:0-43966 GCA_030522865.1 Psyttalia lounsburyi
AATCATAAAAATCCGAAAGGGCATACGAGTGAAAGGAAATCGAGTAGTTGGACACCTATTGTTGTTAAGATTTTTTACTCACCTTCCTCCATAATCCTGTGTCAGCGGTGTTGTATCATCGTCTGAAAAGTCATCGTGACCCCCTCCTCCCGGTACCACCCCATTCTGCTGTTGGTGCTGCATCTTTTCTTCTCAATTCTAAACAAGGGAAAAAAATCATTCAATACCGCGCAATTCCCTGGTTAATTTAATTCTTCCTCTCGCATTACGTCACATCGACTTCCCCTCGAGATGGATCATCCTAATGGCTACCGAGGCTAACGGTACCCCATGCTCATATTTCTAATCGACTAATGAAACATTTCTAGTTGCGGTTACCATCTAATCGCACAAACGCGTGAATTGAATTTACGCATACGTGCACGGAGCTACTGAGTCGATTATATCATCGGCAACCGCGGGATATGTAATTTTTTTGATTGATTAAAAGGTGAAAGTGGAGGCATCATTGGTTAATCTAACGGTCTCCCAAGTACCACGTGGAATATAATTATTACAAATTCTGTAGATTTGTCTCGTGGGAGATTCGGTATTTTATGATAATGAAGATACATTTGGAAAATAGTTCAGATTAAAAAAAAAAATGTAGGTGGGCTGGAAATAATGGTTCCATTTTATTTTTTGATGTAACGCAAATGAGGGACGAGGGGGACAATTAAAAAAAAAATTCCCACCCCATTAATTTCGATATTAGTCTCCGCCAAATTGCGACATTTTCCTCGATCTCCAAAATTCGTCATCAGCCACTGCCTTTCGTATTGGGCCTCCATATGGTAGAAATTGATCGGACAACACGAGTTGTAATACAATCTTTGTTCTCCACGCTCCCTGACAAAGAAAAGAGAGCGAGGGAGAGAGAGAGAGAATGGGGGAGGTGGAGGTAGGTGAGATTTTTAACTGGTTCCTACAGTTCTTGAAAGTGAAAGGCAACAGAAAACACAAGGTAGATAACGTAGCAAGGACGTCCACTGCAACTCACGGCCTGGCGGCGTGTCGGCAACCGCCCTCGAGCCTCGTCATGGCATACCACCCCACCAAGACCCTCTGCTTTCTTCCCTCCTGGCTTCTTCACTCATATCTCAGCGGTCTTTTTCACTTTTTATTTTCTCTCAATGAGCACTTTTGGGGCGCTATTGACTCCACGCTGGAGATTCAATGACCGAACGCGGAATTTTTATTATTTTTTTTTTTTTTGGAGAGATGCGTGGGGAATTCCATTATTGTGTCAGTGATCCGATGGAGCAGTCCTCTTTATTTTTAGAGGCCAACGTATCCAAGAGGCACGAAACCTTTTTCTTTTCGCATCCATTAGTTTTTTTAATTTTTTTTTATTTTAGAGCTTTAGGTTGTTTGTTATTCTTGGTGAAAACGAAGCAATGAATGGAAATTTTGGAAATTCTCGCTTCAGAATTCCACAGAGGTCAATTAATTCTACATTTGGGTAAAATTTTTCATCGATAACTGGGTCGATCGATAGATAAGCCAAAAGATTTTAATGAAGGGATTTCTATTTTCTTACGTGAAGATTGATTTGATAATTGATAAATGTTGTTAGAGATTTATCTTATGGTGAAAATGTTTCTAACGTATAATTGAGGTTATTGATGAGTCAGGAATAATCTGAGTAATTAATTTTAATGTCAAATGACTGAATTTTATTATCTATTCGCTACGTGAATATTAATCAAAGAGAATTGAACTAATTGTTCCCCGTTGGATGATCTCAATTACTTCCCCAAGATTTTTCCATCGTCTGTCATCCGGAAGAAATTCTATTAAGTCAACTGATGTTTATTTTTATCTCAACCACCGGTCACTCACATTTTCCTCCTATTCATAATTTTTTTGCGCGTGAGAAAATCCTCCTGCGAGTTTTTACCGTAATGAAGTACCTCTCTTCATGTCGTCATCATTACAGCTATTAAATTATTACGTGTGTAAAAAAAACCGCTAGTACTGGTTTTCATTGAGCTTTGATTCAATATAAGCCTTAAGTACTTTCTTATTCAATTTATTTTGATCTAAAGCCTTTCTCAGGCCCAAGGGTCTGCCACAAATTCCTCGCGTGAAATTCGAAAGGGATTCCGTTATATTTGTTACTTTCATATTTTTCACATCGCCAAGGAGAAAATTAGAGAATTGAGGGTATTGAGAGGTTCGAAAAATAACATGCTTTGCTCTGATAATTGCAACTCAGAAGATGAGATGAGATGACATGCAAAAAATTTTCATCCAATGAAATTGATTATTTGAATTATTTGGACTTTTTTGAAAATCAATTACGAAAATGAATTCCAACTGGAATTCACTGTTTACATATAACGTGAAAGAGTTTTATATATTTTGCGGATCAATCCGATGGTTCATTTGTTGGAAACAAAAGAAAAAATAGGAGAAAAATGAAAATAGATGTAGAACGCCTTTAAATTGTAATGTTTCATTTTTATTTGATTAATTTTGAATTTTTTGCAGACAAAAAAAACAGTTGTCGCACCGACCGTCATTTCTACAGTTTATTCGTTCCAACTTCCTGATCCAACCCGATACGAACAAGCCCACGCCTCCGTAAATGTTTCGTACGTTACACATAAGAGGTATCGTACCACTTCGAAATGTTATAAGTAAAGCGAGAAAACAGGCGTGCCTGGTTTGTCGAATGGAAAAAAAAGTCGAGCAACTGGAGGGAATAGACTGGCTTCAACTGACGTGGCTCAACAATTTTCTAGTTGCAAAATCTAGAGGACTGCGGCACGCCAGCAATTCCACCCGGAACCCGGGGATATTGACGGATATGGAATTGTGATTGACGTGAGAATACTTCCAGAAGGAAGAGTCACAATGAAAAATTTTCATGCTCCGTGAATCCGCATTCAGTCCTTTCGATTTCCTTTTTGATCCCCAGGCGTCCCGGGGACTGACCTTCCACATGACAGAAATATCTTCCGCCTGAGATTGTCATCGGGGAAAAAGAAAATATGATAAAGAGATTATGATATCTATTGCGCGACAGATCTAATGCTACTCCGACGGTTTACGTCTTTTTTTCGGTCGAGATATTGCCATTTTTTGCGAGATTAGAAGCAACTCGATTGACATTTAATCAAGATGCAAGTGTGAAAAATAGATCAAGTGATGCATTGAAACTGGAAATGGGGGAAAATTTCCTCATGCTCGTACAACTAGACTCTAGTGCAAATGGGGCGGAAAAGAAAAATGAAACTGCCTCGCTGTTTCATAATCGACAGGATTGTTAGAGTCACAAAGACTTGACTCACGTATCCCAACTGTATTATTTATATTGAAGTTAATTTGAGGCAATATTTTTTGCGCAATCGACGCAATGAAAATAACATTGCCTTTTAAAAACTCATGCCACGGGAATTCTCACATTTTTTTTCAGCTTTAATAACTATTTTGTGAAATCGTTCGGTGGCGATTGTCTCACTGATGATTGATCGAGAAAATGTCTAGAAGTATTTATCTTGGTGGTTTGCGTAAATCAATTATTTTTCGTTGAAAATTCGGTGATCTACAAAGATCCATTTATCTCATTTTTCGATACATGCAATTGTTTAGAAGATATTTGCAAAATAATGAGAATGAGTTTTTCTAATTATATCCTTTCACTCTGAAACTTGTTTTTTAATTTTGATTCTATCTTTACAAGAACTGATCCTGCGAGAAAATGCCACAAGACATGTTTTATCTCGAAAATTTTCCGCTCTACTGAATCGATCAGATTCTGAAAATTATGAATTGAAAATGTCATTAGTTAATTATCTCGAGAACAATAGCTCCTGGACAAAAAAGTCAAAGGACTTTTTTCTCGAAAATTGCCTGGCCCATAAAAACAATTTTACGATATTTTCCTTTACACACATTCTCGAGGTAAATACGTTTTTACAAAAGATAATTTGATTTATCGAGTTTCTCAACTTCCCAAGAACTAATTTACTCGTTCATATATAAAAGGTCTCGAATTCTTGGCTCCACACATCCCACTCAGTACGTAATCCTCGCCTTTCTAAAAACCCTCGAAATTACAGAGATTCAAGAAGACCGGTCATGGGGAACGCCGGAGTCAGTCAATCGGAAATTATACCTCGGTCACGTAGCTCGCGACTTCCTCTCCGATCGCACAAAATCTCGCGATATAAAGTTGAAAGAAGTCTCAGATATCCGGAAATCGTATCCTTTACCACCTAGCATGACCATCAAAACACACCCAAGTATCCAACACTTGCAATTAGAAATTTCGCAATAGTTTCATCCGGCATCCCCGCGATTCCTATTACAATAATCACACTGAAAAATATATAGTTAAATCATTTGTTTTAAATGATACTTTACTCCCCCAAGAACGTGATTCACAATTTTCAGAAATTTCAATAAGAAGTCTAAAAAGATTGCACAAAGAAAAATCTAATTGCAAATTACATTTTCTAAATCATATTTTACGCTTGAAGTTAGAGCGTCAATTAGGCTCAACATCGAAAGGTGCAATCGAATTTCTTAACAATTGTGCTAGAATTTTCTATTAAACTTCTCTGCACTAGACCATTTAAAATAGTAATTTTCGCAACATTTTAATCCCCCATTCCTACGTATTCGTATTAAAATATTTCGAAATCTTCCAACCGCGCTTCAGTAAAGCATAAGTAGTTAAATTTGCGCGACCTCGAAAAAAAATCGTAGCTCGTTCCTTGTTCCCATCGGCACCTTAATCATCCGCCAATTTTCTTCCACGGTGGGTCATTAATCAAAAGCAAATGACTCGTTACTTTTTGCTCTAAAGTTACGCGGAAAAATCCAGATGTTTTCCGGTGATGAGTGAAAGGTGTCGAAATAATGGAGGGAAACCAGAAGTTGAGTTAAATCGCTGGGGAAATCGGTTGCACTGATTTACATACTCAAGCGGATAGAAACAGTTATCAAAGAGAGTATTCTAGGACAGTGGAAACATATGACGAAAAGCAGACAAATCATTGGAATTTTTCTCCTGCACTGAGAGAAATAAAGAATTACCAAACAAGTCTCACTTGTGTCAAGAAAATTGTTCTTTGAAAATCATAAAAAAGTCTACTTAACAGTTCCAAACTTTAGGCGAAAATGGTTCTAATTTAGTTTAGCTGAGGCAATAGCAAACATAAAACTTCTTACCTCTTATAAACGAACCAAAAATACTTTAAGAACACATTAAAAATAATTGAAAAAAAAAAATATCAGGGAAATGGTAGAAAAGAAATTGTTTACTGCAGTTTACGACGTCAAATATACTTAGAACCATCAGAACCCTGAACCTCCATCTCTCAATCACCTTTCATCACTCACCTAAACAATCCGATGATTCTAATGATGTTGCCTAATAAGACCTCGCTAATTGTTACGCCGTTTGCATAAATAGCTCCCCCGACTTCCATCGAAAACGCAATTTCTTCCCGCGCACGCGAAGAATACTTTATTGTGAATCACTCTTACATTTAAAACCGTTTTTGAAAAACAAACAACAAAACTCAAAGAATTGACATTTTTACGTGTCAACTCGTGAGAAATCTAAAAAAAATTGAAAAAAACAAAAATTTTAAAAGGGGTAGAAAATCCTTGAACCCCACATTCATCGATTTTACTTCCAAATTATGTATTCCCCGAGCGCAGTTACCTCATTGACATACGCGGCTGTCTCATAACGGAACCCTCGCCTGCAAGAGATTCCGTCTCCCGACAATCCCGAATATTCCCCATACCATCCTTACCTGCTGTTCTCCCAATATCTCCCCACGATCCGCACGTATTCCCAAGACTATCAGCGGATCATCGTATTCCTCGTGTCACCTTTTTCCTCACTTTCAAATATCTCCAGTATTTCAGGACATATGACAGCCGCTATTCGTGAAGAAAATTCACTCACAATCGCTCAACGAAACATCCTCAAGTGTCTCTCAAGCGATAAAGACTTTTTTTTTTGCAACTACTTAAAATTGTTTCTGGCTTATCGGAATGATTTTTTTTGCCATTAATCCGGGCTTTTTTAATAGTAAATATCTAGTCACTGAAACCGAGAGGTGAAAGCCGAGGTGAACGTTACCGCGCGACTGTCCGTTCCAACTTGTACTCAAGTATAGAAGAAACGGTCCTCTCTTCCCCACCGATATGCTACACCATCGGGTTTATAACTACGGCTTACTTTCACAAAACTTCTCACTCGTGGAACCGTTGAATTTTCACATGAGGGACTCAAGGGGTAATACCAGCTCTTAATTATTGCGGAGACACTGATCATGATGTCATGATGACAAATTGAAAAGACATTTGGGAATAGACACTGCGTGGGAGGGGTTTGAACAAATAGGAGACTGGAGGTCTTTGGCGTTCCAATCGCTGGGATATCCTCGAGGGTCGACGATCCCAGTTATCTCAAGGTCCTTGGAGATCCTTAAGAGAGGATTCGCCCGGTTTCAGGGAATTTTCGGGAGGGGGGAGTGACATTTGTCTGGAGTTTTATTGGAACGTGTGGAAATTCTAAGAGAGAAACCTGGCGCTTCCGTAAGGGAATTATATTGAATTTCTATTGCAAATGTTATGAGAATTCTATTGAAATTTGATGGCAATTGTATTGAAAACGGCGATTTGTTCCGCTGAATGGAAGCCTTAAAAATGCAATTTCGACAATATTAGTAGGCGAAACAAGCAGACATGCACTGGAACAAATAAAAAATTGACGTAGACGAATTTATACAGAAAGATAAATACGGACTTTGTTTCAATCCAATATCTTGTTTAATAAAATAATCCGACGATGTTGCATAATGTGGTATAGAAATGAAAGGACGAAAAATTTAATTATTCTCCAGTCCTTAAAAAAAAACTTTCGGGTTGTGCCGGGCACTTCAAGGTCCTTCCATATTCTCGAGAAAGAATGTATGACGTGCAGTTCCTTTATTAATATTCTTCTTCGGTGAGGCAAAGGGTAGAGTGACATTTATGGTCGATTTCTCGAGAGATCCTGACTTTTATCGATCTCGGATGCCTCAGAGTTCCAACAGCTTTGTTTTTGTTCAAGGGTGAGGGGGCGTTCTCGCAGAGCTCGGCGAATATGTAAAAGCTGGGATGCTTGCGCGATCCTTCGAGACACTCAAGGACTCTCTGCTGGGTTTCTAATTACAGACTTCTGTTTTATGCTGCGAATGGTTAACGTAATGAGTATTGTGGCCAAATATAGTGAGAGGTGGAATTTCTCGGACGTCGGAAAATCCGGGAGGCGATTGGACCTTGAACAATCCCTTCGGCTCAACCGAGTATTCGAGGAAAATTTTCATCCGAATGGTTTGTTTAATTAGTTCCGGTTCTTGATAAATGAGGAGGCCCGCCGACCTTTCTCAAAATTCTGATGTCTCAACGCGTGAATGGCTCCGTTCTCAAATAATGGACAGTATCACTGAGAGAACATCAGTTATCAAATGAGTCTAGCTTGTCTTGCAGAAACATATTTTGTTAAGAAATATCAGAGAAGGATTTTCTTGTAGCCAACAGGCACTGACGATATTGGAAGTTTTTCAATTTTTTTTTTAAGCCAAAACATTGTTCACTTTTAAATAAACTTTGCTGTGTTGTAAAAATCTTCCCAATCCTACAATTTGTAATATTTTTTTAAACGATTTTTTTCAGGTACTTGATATGATATTCTTTAACTCTTTTTTTCCATAAACAATAAATTAAAAGAGAAACGCCAGAATTTTGCATCAAATATTTCTAGCACTTGAATAAAATAACTCCCTCTGAAAAAACCCCATAAAACTTGAAGTTCTCATTTTAAGAAAAACGAAAATTTTCGAATTACGAATTTTATTACTACATCAAACCCCTCATTATCCCCCCAGCAATCTCACCTCCCCGCCCATTATTGTCGCTCCATCGACAGATTGAGTGACTCTCCCCCCTCCTTTCCATGTACCCCCATGTCGAGCATGGGGCCAAACGCATCGGGCCTGGCGCTGGATATCGAAAGTTCCTCCGCAGTTGTGAAGTCCGTGGGCCTGCCCTTCCCCATCTCCTCCACCCCCTTCTTCCTATCAGCCATCAAGTCCTCCCCCTTCCTCTCCCCAGCGAGATCCTTGAGCTGGCTAGGAGTCAGAGGTACACCCTTGGCCAGCGTTGGTCCAAACAGGTTTGCAATATTCCTCGCGTAAACTGATGACGCCGGGCTCTTTGTCAACTCGCTCAATGAGAATCCTGACAATTTAGCGAGGTCAGCTGGTGTGAAACTGGCTAGTTTACTGAGATCCGGGATAATCTGCTGGGAGAGATCGGGCAGAGGAAAGTCCGGTGGAAGATTGGCTCGCATTTTGTTGAGGCTTTCCAGGGAGAGAGGCGGTAGTTTTGAGAAATCAACTGCTGGCGGAGGGTCAAAATCCATTTTGGCATTTTTAACGGAGACCGTGAGCTCGCCAGACCTGAATGTGGGGAGAATTTCCCTGTCTGGTTTGAATGATCTCTCCTTCAGGTCGTCTTTCTCCTTGTCTCGGCTGGAGCTTGTCGAGGGGTGGAGGGCGAATTGTTTGGTGACAGAACTCGTGATTGTCGTGTCGGGCTTGAAGTTAACGGGGGCGAGGAAGACGTTGGTGGGGGCTAGGCTGCCCGGGGTTTGTGCCAGGGGTTCGGCGAGGGCCAGAGACGGGTAGGGAACCGAGACGAAGGCCTCCGGGGAGTCGTCCTTGGAGCCGGGGCAGATCATCTCCTTTATGACCTCCCAGTAGCCACTGCCGGTACCTCGGTTGCGACCGGGGAGCTTCGAGGCCAGGGAAGTCCGCAATCGGTCGAGATAGGTCGTTGACGGATTGAATTTTGACTTGAAGTCTATGCCGCCCTCGGATCTGTAATACTCGATGGATTTTTTTATCTCGTCGAGCGCATCCTGCGGGAGAAAGGGCTCTTGGGTTATTGTGTAGGAGAGAAGCATTGGCCGGGGGTACTCGTGGGGCCGGTTCTCCGGAGGAGGCATCGACCAAAAAACGTTGAAGTTGGACTCGTAGCAATTGCCTTCGGCGTTGTATGGGGCTGGAATAAATTATTGAAATGTTAGTCACAGAAAATGCAGGCAATGTAATAATTAATTGGTTGGTACTGAAAAATTAATTAATTAATTAATTTGGATGAGCTTAAAGCTGAGAAATTTACTATGTTCTTGAATAAACTTTTATCTGACGTAACAAAGAAATTTTCAAAAAATTGGAAAAATGTTTCATTAAACCCTAAGATAATTAACAAATTATCATAACCAATTCGAGTAATCAGTACGAGAAAAATTGATAAAACTCACAGCAAATTAATCCCACACAGGGGGTGTACCCATTGTCACTGGGTCCCTTCATCTTAATCTGGTAATCGAGCTGGTAATCAACGTCCCTCAGAGAAGGGGCCGCATGAGACCTTGGATGAGAGTGATACCATCCAACTAAAGTGACTCTGTGCCACTCCATGGCTTTCGCAATCTCCGCCTCTACCATGCTCGCAGCAGTCTTATCCTTACCAGCGTATCGACAGGGAAAGGCATTTGTTATTGATAAATTGTGGGAGTTTATATCCCAATGCCCACCCAAGTACCCACACACTTCTTTATCTGTAAGGTGACAGTGGAGATCGACGATCAGAGCCGCTGTTGTTGAGATTGTCACCAGGAAGGGCTGAATTTTACCGAGAGTGCTGAAGGACGTCAGCTCAACCATTGTACTCATGTCCCTAGAGTCACAAATGTTTCTTTCATTATTTCAAAATTTAAGTATCAATCTCAAAAAAACGTCTCTGTTTTGTGAAAGACGAGTTGTCGTTCTCAGCGAATATCTTCATCCCTTTATTTGTAAATATCTCGAGATCGGTTGAGTGAAATTTAATTCAATTTTTGTCATTGTTAACTGTTTCTTGAGCTTTAAAACTCGACCCAATTCATTCAAATCGCGCCATTGGCTCGATAGATGTAAATTATCAACTTCTGAAATTATTGGGGTTGCTTACATGGCAGGGCTCCTTATTCCCAAATTGGTGTGTTTTACTGGTACTCTCACTACGATTGACGCGTTAATCTGCACTTTCTCCGGTTCTTCCTCCATCGTTTCACTGGCTGCGTCCACCTTCGTTCCCTAAAACAATAATTTTAAAATAAAATAGATTGATGAGCCCATAAAAACCTCATTTTGAAGAATGTTTGCGATGCACTTTCCCTCGAGTTATCATCTTTACTTTTGTTTATTAGCGATTGAGAACCATACCGGATGCATTTTTTAATGGATATCCTCCCCCACAGACCTCCTTTCAATAATCCGAATTCGATCTATCGCGAGGAGTGCGGAAGTTAACAATAATTGTTGACATTTGCAGACGCGTCTGACAGAAAACCCAAACAAATGTATATTTTTCCGATTTTCTTAATCGAGTGCTGGAAACTGCTGACATTTACTACTTTATTCTCCGCCGGTATCCAACTAAAAATCCAAAATGGCGGTACTCAATAAGTGAGAGACAAGATAAACCTGCTAAACTGATTTAATTTGCTGATGAAGGGGAGCAGTGAAATCTCAATGTGGTGATGTGTTTTTGATTGAATAAACAAGCCTGAAGGTACTGGACGACATCAAGATGCATGACGCCTACGAAGCGACTCCTATCCTAAAGCTGACGGTGCAGATCGAGTCCATGGCAGCCTATGGTAACAGCCTCCATAACCACAAACAATTATTATATTCAATTGTCGTCAACTCGTTCTTTCTTACAGACGACAATTTGCTGATTGGAACAAGAGAGGGTCATTTGTTGATCTACAATGTTCCACCGAAATCCAATGAGTATGGGAAATTGGAGCTGTTGAGGTACAGCAAAAATTTCAGCAAAAAGAGAATTGTACAAATGGACGTCGTGCCGGAATTTAATTTACTTATTTTATTGACAGGTGAGAAATGTCAACGGATTAATTCATTCATTTGCCCATTTAGTTATTTTTCAATGAATGAATACAATAAATAGTAATCAATAAGAAAGTAAAATAAGAATTTGACCGTTTTTTCACATGTTCACGTCTTATTCATTAGTTTGATAGAATGAGTTCAAATAATCAATTTGTTCTGGAACAAGTATCCGGTAATCCCTACATACGCCTCTTTCTCTGTGTTGCCATCAGACAAAAAAATCTAAAACTTTAAAACTTTCGTCTTTCCCAGACGACATAATCTGCGTGCACGACCTGAACTCCATAAATATCCAGCAAATAAACCAGCTTCCTAAAACAAAAGGAGCCACTCTCTTCGCTCTGGACGTCCAAGAGGCGGAAAGCCTCACCGGCGGAAAGAACGCAGTAGTCCGCTTGTGCGTTGCGGTGAAGCGTAAGCTGCAACTCTACTACTGGAAAGCTCGTGAAACCCAGTTCAAGGATCTGGGAGCGGAGTCGCGAAATGAGCTCTCCCTTCCAGACGTCCCACGAGAGCTCGCCTGGTGCGGGGAGACCCTCGTAGTGGGTTTCCACGGTATTTCCTATACCCTAATTTCCCTCGATGGCAAGACAAAAGAGCTATTCCCCACAGGCAAGCCTCCTAAGCCCAGCATAACGAAGCTCTCAGATTCGTCGTTTGCGCTGGGTAAGGACTCCCAATCGATAATAATGAACACCTCCGGAGAGCTGATTCAGCACAACCCAGTTAAATGGACAGACTCGCCAAGTGCCACTGCCTGGGACGACCCCTATCTCCTTGGAATAGTCCACGACACATTGGAAGTCTACACTCTGGAGGGCTCCCTGCACATCCAGACCCTCCAAGACCTCAACAAGTCCCGACTGCTCTGTAGATGCAAGCAGGGCAGGGTCTACATAGCCTCCATCAGTCAAGTCTGGTGTGTGAGCTCCGTCGATGTTGAACTTCAAATCCGCAAACTCCTGGAACAGAATCAATTCCAACTCGCTCTCAAACTGACAAATTTGTCAGAAGCTACTGAGGACGAAAAGCTGAAGCGAACTTACAAGATCCAGACCCTGTACGCCCATCACTTGTTTTGCAGTAAAAAATTCCAGGATGCGATGATGCAGTTTCACGAGCTGGGCACAGACCCCTACGAGGTGATCCGTCTATTCCCCCATCTCGTCTCAGACTCTGGGGGGAATGATGTAGAACCGGTGACGGGTCTTCCAAAGCTACAAGATCGGGATCTTGAGAATGGTCTGCTGGCCTTGATCGGTTTTCTGACGGAGGTGAGGCATAATCTGATGGGTGGGACGGACGGCAAGGATGGGAAGAAGGAGAGGGAGAGGAAGACCATGACTGCAGCTGCTACGGAGCAACTGCTAAAGATCATTGATACGACGCTACTCAAGTGCTATCTCCAGACGAATGACGCGCTGGTGGCGCCATTGCTGCGGCTCAATCACTGCCATTTGGCGGAGGCGGAGAAGACTCTGCTGCAGTACCAGAAGTATCCGGAGTTAATTATACTTTATCAGACCAAAGGACAGCATAAGAAGGCTCTTGAGTTGTTGGAGAAGCAGAGCAAGCAGAGCGACTCTAGCTTGAGGGGGACTGAGAGGACCATTCAGTATCTTCAGCATCTGGGAAAAGAGCATATAGAGTTGATTCTCAAGTTCTCGGGCTGGGTTTTGGAGCAGGATCCTGAGCAGGGGCTCAGGATTTTCATGGAGGATGTCCAGGAGGTTGAGCAGCTGCCCAGACCGAAGGTCCTTGATTATCTGCTGAGGCAGCACAAAGGACTTGTTATCACGTATTTGGAGTATGTGGTGAGAGTCTGGGAGGATGAGAACTCACTATTTCATAATATTTTGGTGCACCAGTACAAGGAGAAGTGCCTGGCGGGGATGAGCCCCTCAGCCACACCTGCTGAGAGACAAAATGCGGAGCATGTTAGGCAGAAGTTGCAGCAGTTTCTGGAGAAGTCGGTGCATTATACTCCGGAGACGGTTCTTGTGCAGTTCCCGTCAGACTGCCTGTTTGAGGAGAGGGCTATCATTCTGGGGAGACTTGGGAGGCATCATCAGGCGATCTCTATTTATGTTAATCTGTTGAATGATGTCCCCAGGGCGATCAAGTATTGTAAAAATGTCTATGGGGAGTTTGCAGGTGAGTGGATGGATTTTTTATTGCTTGAAGTAATTAACGTGGTAACGATGACATTTTAATGATTATTTTACAGCTCAAAAAAATGCAAATGGAGGAAAATCGTCTGATGGAGCTGATGAGGTTTATGTGACTTTAATTCAACAACTACTTAAGCCAGAGCCCGTTTTTATGGCTGGTTGGTAGGAACTGTTTTCGATTAATAGCATTTAAATGTCTTCATACTGAAAATAATTATAACATTCTCATATCTCTCTCAGATTTATTTGTCTTGATAACAGTACATTGAGATAAAAATTGAAGTAGTTCAGGGAATTTGATAAATTCCACCTGGACGTACCTGGAATTTCTTGGGAACTAAATTTCGTCTTTGTGCCTGTTTCTCTTTTTTTTGAAAGGCAATTCAGAGATACAAATGACTGCTCAACCTGACTTGGAGACAGCCTTAGAACTCTTGGAGCAGTATGCCCCCAAGATATCGCCAATTAAGGCTCTAGAGGTGCTTCCTGATGCCGTGCCAATTGGGAGGATCAGACACTTCCTGGAAGCATCTCTGCAGAATCAGTTGAATGAGAGGAGGAGGACACAAGTATTAAAGGGGCTCCTCCATGCTGAACACCTCCAAGTCCAGGAACAGAGGATGCATTACGAGTCTCAGAGTGTTCTCATGACTGAGTTCAATATCTGCTCTGTTTGTAAGAAGAGATTTGGCAATCAGAGGTGAGGACCAATACAAGACAATGATTTTTAGTAACTCTTCTTTTATGTGATTTGATTTTATTCATTCTTTCATTTTATTTATTTCCTTCTGGAAAAATATTTTTCACTGATGAGTGAATTTAGAAGTATTTATTATAAAATGTTTTTTTGTAGCATATTCCATTTTTTTTACAAAAAAAATGTATCAATTAATATTATTAACCAATTTTAATTCAATATTTTTACTATTTCAGTGCATTCGCTAGATATCCAAATGGCGAAATTGTCCACTACTCTTGTCAAGAGCGAAAAATAGGAAGTGAAACCAAATAATTAGTTTTTCATAATGGATAACTTATAACCGCGATGTAATATATTTTCCTAGTTGATTATTTTCAAATTTTTATGAATAAAAATTACTCAAAAATCTATGAAATTCAATACATCTTTTTATGTAATGGAGAATTGTTGTAAAGTTAATGCCCAAAAATTCCAGTTCTAAAGAAAATTAAACATTTATGGACATTTTTCCAGACGAATTATATTCTCTGCAATATTAATAGAACTTCAATACAATTTTAAAGGGAAAGATTTACATTTTGTGAGTACTTTTTTCCATGTGCAATTAAATACTCAGTTTTTTATCGTGAAAAACGTATAAAATCTATGTAAAACTTTCTAGTCAAATATTTTGACATTTTTTATGAATAAAAATGATTGAAAACCCCGTAAAAACCGATATCCAGATGTCCCTCAACAAATCTGGGTCTCTGTACCGAAATTCTCCGAAAATTCAACCCATTCTTCCGGGGTTTATTTCCAGTTTCTATCCAAAAATATCTCCCTCTCGGACTCTTTGTCATCCAAATTAATGTAGAATCGGTACATTAATTGGTGTATTTCGCCATGGGATTGAGGATTCAATCATTGAAGGGGGAAGGATAGACTTGGCGGTCATATTTTTTGAATGTGAGGGTGAAATCATCCAATAAAAATTCACGAATAACAAACAGCGATGTTACGATGGGGCGTGCCCGGTCCAGAAAACGTGTAAACGGGGCTGATGATGTCATAGGCACAAGATGTGTATTACTCCGCCCTATCGGACAGGATTTCTTGTGTGTGTGTGTGTGAATCACACAACAATAAATTTCTGCAGGTACGAATTCAACTTCACCTGTACCCCTACATCATATAAATTAAATTATCTCCCATTTTTTCACAAAATGCGCAATCGCAGAAATTTTTGATAGAAATTTCTGAGGATTTAAAAAAATTCTTCTTCGTTAAAAAAAACTGTGTAAGCGCAAAAAATCATAAAATTGTTATTTTTAAATAACATTTATTTATTTATTAACAGAAAAAATAATTTTAAAATCCTAATGATCTTGGGGGAGGTAATGTCGAGTAGTCGATAGAAGATTCGTTAAAAACTGTTGAGGAGTGTTCAACCAAATGGATTTATACCAGTCCAAAAAAATTGAATAATGACCATTTGTGACAGGAAAAGCGGGAAAAAAATGAAAAAAATAATTGATCAATTGAGCTCAATCGGTGCTCATTCCAAGCAGAAAGAAATATTCTTTCCAAGGACAGAAAACAATATTCCATGTGATGAACAATCGTGTAAGGCTTGCCCAGTTGAAAAAAAAATGAAAATGTCCCTTTACCCCCTTCTATACCATTATAATAAAAAAAATGAAATGTCAAAAATGAATATCCGCGCATGCGCAGCTCGTCAAATGGGACTACTTCTCGGTGGCGTAGTGAAACGTTGCGACACACCTCAGTAGTGCGCAAGGCCCATGATCAGAGTTGTGTTGGCTAGACGATGGATTAAAAACCCGTGTTGTTAGTGTTGTGAGGAAGAATCGTGAAATAAAAAATCTCCGGTCTCGCAAGTAAATTCTCCAATAGTTTAACCGCCATTGGAATAAAATATTCATGTGACCAGTGAAGTGACGGATTAGCCGGGCTGTTCTCAGTAAAAAGTAAGTAACTCCTTAATTGCAATGATAATGACTCGTGTGATTGTTGGGATGGGATGCGGCGAGTCGGCCTGTTAAAAATGGCCGTTCCCTCGGTCTCTCGGCTATTTTATTTTTTTCATTGACCGATGATTAATCGGGAAGAACGGATGAGCGTTTAGAGCCCGGAAATCCCGGGGGATCGCCCCAAAATCGGAGATTGGTTGACGCAAAGACCCCAGCGATGAGTGATCCCGGGCCCTGGGCATTCCCTGGGAGAGAGCGATGGGAATTATTGGGGAGATAAAAGCCGGAAAATGCCCGGGGAAATGATAAGGCCTTCGCCATTAAATCCGGCGAGAAACGTTTTGTGATTTGCGAGACGGAAAAGTAGCGACGATTCACCTGTCAAACCCACCGGTGACCCAATTCCCGGTCTCTATTCCAGTGATGTACCATTGTTGTATTTCCCGGATGGGAAGCCAGGGGGTCTGCCTGTCCTAAGGTGCCTTACGAGGGTGAGTTGAGATTCATTTCAGCTCGATTAGGAGACATTACAGAATGAATTGTAATCAGACAAGTTTACCAATTCACGACAGAAATTTGATGATCAATATCTTCGGCTCGGCTGAGTGAAGATTCCCATTTTTTTGCTTTTCAAGAGAATTTTTCCAGTTACAAAATGAGCACTGATCTGAACATTGATCATTTGATCTGAAGATATTGACGATAAAGAATTGTCACTTTGATCTCACTGGTTTTACTCGAATTCCGTACCAATGATGTAATTCGGATTTCATTAATTGCCCAGTTATCGTCATAAAAATTACACCTAGATGAAAATATCACGGATATTTTCTGTAGGAAATTTCACGGCCGACAAAAAATGTCCTGACCCTTTTTCCTCAAAATCCACTCATATTTCTGTTTTTCTCACTTGACACTCGATTTTGTCCCCAACAAACAAAAATTATTTTCGTTCAATTTCGAACTTGACACTCGCGAGTGAGGCATTGTCACGAGTTATTATTGTCGATGAGATAACTACATTATAAACTCTCTCTTGAAATTAGCGGCCGGACCATCAATGTCCCTCGCCCCCGCGGGCTCGAATCAAACGATCAAACCATTAAAAAAATAGGTTGGCTGAATTTTTTTTGGGACTCCATTAACTCGCACTCTACAATCTAGAGTGGACTCTGCATTACTTGTCTGAAAAATTGATAAAAGTATCGGTTCGATTTTTCTTCAAAATATACCGATTTTGTAATTCTAAATTAAGGGAAATATTATTTTCGTTAAGTACCAGAAGTATTCAATGGGAAATCGGCTGATGTTTTCTAGAGACTATTGTATTCTAAAATAATACAAAAAATTATTCTATGGATTAATAACCTATGCCCACCAGAGGTAGAGATCTTATGAAAAATGATGAACGACGAACAATTTTTTTTTCATTTTTTTTAAATTTATATTTCGCTGGTGCGCTCAACGACTTATACAAATTTCGTACATATCACTTTAAATGTCTCGTGTATTTTTATAGTCTGACGTTTGTATTTGACAGATGGGCCTCGTGGCCGCTCCCATGGCCCAAAGGTTTCTCACAATCCCAGAATTTCCGGGCGAAAGTGTACATGTTTACTATTACGTCAGATTACTCGGCCTCAGTCGTTCGAACTTTAAAAATTGATAAATATTCGGAGGAATTATCATTAACGGCGCCTCATTGCTCTTTTCATTTTGATTGTTCATTGATAAAATTTCTTATCTGCTGGTTTAACTTTGGGGAATAACAACGAGAGGATTTTTTTGTAAAGCTTAGATCAAATGTTCCTGGAATATTTTTGTTAGCAAATCATTGACTATCAGAGATTAGTGGCATAAATAAATATCATATTTATGGGTCATAGTGAAGTTTAATTTTTATTTTCCCCTTAAACTCATAGGACTAAAAATATTAACAATTCATTGTTTCTGAAAGAAAAATTATGTAGAGCAGCGAAGAAAGAGGGAGATGGTTACTCGTGTGGGGAAACGAGGGCGTGTGCTCGGGAAACCATGAACATTATAGTAAACATGTTTCAAAGCGCGTCAATACCATAATTAAAAAATCATTAACCCAACGACTCCATGGTTTTCCCTACTTTTTATAATACACTTCCCGATATTTTCACCTTTTTTATTTACATATTTCTAGGATTTTTATTATTTATATTTCCAGGAAACGACACTTCTGATAATTAAGAAGAATTAGTTGCAGTAGTTTTAATGAAACGAAGTCAATAAATTTTGCCTCGTTGCTCAGGTGTGATTTAATTTCTAATTGGTAATTCGCTTTGAGGTCCATTTCGATTAGATAATTTCAACAATAATTTCTCCACGTAACTAAACTCAACGGAATTGATGTAGGAAGAGAAAATAGATCGAACAAATTATAATTTGAGACTTGCAACGTTAAATTGATACTTTGACAATTTGATACCTTCATATCTGAAATTGATTGAATTTCAAGTTCCTCCAAATAAGGATTTTTTTTTTTGTACATTATCGGAAATTCCTCAGGTCCCCCAACGGTGACATCTAAATATAAACCACTTTCCCTCCCCTGGGACGATCCAGTTTATTTGAGCACTGAAAAACTTTTTGGTATACACAACTATAACAATTACTTAGTCTCACGACTGATAACTGGCGAATTATCTTCGTAATCACGTGAGGGTCCTTCACGATGCGACTCTCGTTGTGATAACGGAGCCATAATGGGCGGAGATAGTCGCCATTGCCATTTAATTAATTACTTTTATTCTGAAAAGAGAAATTGTCCATTTTTTTAGTAAAAAAATTTCCTTTCAATTTTATATTGAGAATAATTCCGGATCACGTCCAATGGTTTCCTGTGAAGTCAGAAGAATGTGGAACGCTATATAATATCCCTTCTATGATGAAAAAGAGGGTTTAGGATATTTTCCCTTACTATCGATTACTTGAATACATTTTTGTGTATTCAAGAGTCACGTTTCATACACTATATTACGTTACTTCACTCTCAAGTGATTTTTCATTTCAAGGTCTTGGTAAAATGTCCTCTGGCATGAGAAATCAGTTGTGGAAAGTTGAGAACAATGAGTGAATCTCATTCGTACTTTATTTTCATCCATTTGAGTAATTATGTCGCTGAAACTCGAGAGTAGATTTGCCCGTTTTTAAAAAAATTGAACGTAGTCATTTCTACCTTAAAAATAAGATTATACTCGAGGAAATTGCACAATTAGTTCACTATTTGGTATAACAAATTTTATAAACTTCTGGTTAAGTGAGAAATTTTCGTAATTTTCGGAATGAATTTTAATAATCAGATCGACAGAGTAAAATCGATTTCTTCTACCAATTAAAAAATAAATATTTGAAAAAATGACAAGTTTATAATGTTTTTGGATGCTTATTTAACACGAACAGAAAAGTATTTAAATTCGGCAACATTTTCTGTCAAAAAAAGACAACAGGTCCAGATTGACAGAGTGAATTTTCTGAATTTTTTAAAATCCTTGTCAATATATATTTTCCATCTTAAAAATAAACTTGAACTCTTCAGAATGGCTTCATCAAAGTAACGCAAAAAATGAGACTGCTCGTCAAAATGGGATCATTCGACCGAGAAGTATTAAAAATTAAAGATTGTCACTTTTACTTTACTCTCTCCGCATGATTTATTTGAAAAAAATCAATTACATTTAAATGCGAGCTCTCTCGAGACCACCCACCAAATGTTAAACCGAGGACTTGGATCATTCGTATTTTTACTCAATTCTCAACAAGCGCTGGAACGGACTGTAACTTCCGAGCCGTTAGATTAACGCAAATGCGGACGTGACGTAGATGTCTGTTACGCGTTGAAAAGGGCGATTCGTTTGTTCCCTCGCAATTAATTTCTTTTTCCTACTTTTCATTGAATATCACTCTCCTTCGAGTATCGCTTTAATCTCGTATCGTGTACTTTGATCGAGTTAAAAATTTAATTGGGGGCGTTGCCTTGGGCCAAGAAGGTCAGTCGAATGCCTCAGTCAGAGGCGACCCTTTACCCTCCTCTTGTTCTTCTTCTTCTTCTCTCTCTTTTTCTCGTCGTTTCTTTTTCTTGGTTGAAAGAGCCAACGGATTCGGTTAATGACCCCTAAGCAGAGCTGAAATACTGTTCGAATTACTAATTGAGCAATTGCACAAAAAAATCCTCAGTTTAAGATTTTAAACGTTAAATTGAGGATTTCAAGAGCCTTAAGTGGTTACTTAATAGGTATCCAATAGAAAATTTTCCGTTTCAATTGGAGATTTTCAGAACTCAATGTAAAATTTTGGAAAGTCTCAATTTAAGATCGTAAGTCGTCAATTAATGTTTTTTTAGATAACGACACTACCACCCAACTAATTTCACCTTCCGCTACGTTGATGATTAAAAATGCTCTAAAAAACAGTCGAGCGGAAGCAACGGGCAGCAGGTGCATATGATGACGACAGGAGGGAACGTAGTTGAGGTCTTTCAATGCCTGTAAATACGTATACACTGTTGGGGATTTTTTTTTCTTCATCGTTGACTGTGTGTGTTGTACGGCGCCGCATTGACTGCATCGAAAAATCAATAGTCGTGGGTTACTGTGTGCGTGTGTCTCGTATCACCTTGATTCTTCAGAACAGAGGAAGAGGGCCTCTTGCCTGGAATTTCAGATTTATTAATCAAATTTTCTTTTTTTGAAAAATTAATGTGTGGGTTTTTTGGGGGAGAGAGGGCAATTTTGATCAAGAACATTTTACAGCTGTGAAAATTGTCTACAAGAAATGTATTACAAATCTCACGATCTCCATCAGCTTTAGAGATAGTTATTAAAAAGTAGACCTAAAAAAGTCAATTCATTTGCTCTTATAATTATGAATTTTTGGATGACGTTTTTCAGAAATATCTCAAAATCCAATAGCGATATGGCAGAAGTTTCGTTTCAACCTCTTTTTGTAGCTGATGAAATTTGCTACAAAAGCTCTTACCAATTTTTTTTCTCGCACTACTCCTCAACGAGATATGTCTGCAATAAAACAAAAAACTTTATATTCATTGCTGTACGTTACTCCAAAAATATCAACAAAATTTTCATCCAACACTAGGTAAATATTTATATGTGGGTTATAGGGACAGAGTTTGTTCTCAGTAAATATACGTCCAGTTATAAGTGAGGTGTTAAACCCCACACCCACACGTCTCTATTGTCGATTAATCTAGTTGATCAACAGAGAATCACGCGTTCACTCACACCCTCAATTAATTACCGACCATCGGAGATTTTTCTCTCAGCCATGAACGATATACACCTCTTGCATCACTCCAGATACTCACTTTTTTTAATTTTCCACCAGTGAAGTCCCTGCAATTTCATGAATGAAAATTCCTCGAGACTGCGCCTACGCATTGAGTCCAGTGAATTTAGATCAATTACTCGTGGCGTCACGAATTAATGCACCGGTCATTGGTTCATTTCACGTCCAATGACAACTACCGAGGGCCCATTCTCTTACTCCAGACGATAAGTCACGTTTGCCTCCATGAGGGCGTAACAATGTGAATCACAATGTGAATGACACTGACTTATGCCGTAAGGTTAAAATAAGGTAGACGTCCCAGTTGCTAACTCTCTAAGGAAGAGTCGATGAGGAAAAACGTTTACAATAACAATTCTGTTACCTTCGTTGGAGATCAATTGCTGGATAAAAATTTATGCAGAATTTATGTTGAGAATCTCCACTGAGTTTCCATGGATTACCAAGGGAAATTGTTAATTATACGAAGGAAAATGATTAATTATGCAGGAAGAATTTGAACATTGTTATGTTGTGTAGTTACTCCACGGAAAGTACAGTTGTACAACGGGGCGAGGTTGGTTCGTCAAAGAAGAGTATTGAGGCGCTCATAATAGCGTGGGGGGCACTCCAGACAGCATTCCCACTAGCAGCATCATCATCATCATTTGTGAATTACGTCACTCGTATGATATCATGGGGGATATATATATATTTACGTAATGGCTGACTATTGAAAACATTCGTGTTTGGGTGTTATGTTACTCTTTGAGAATTACTGCTGAGGTACTGTTATAAACGTCTCCACTGCCAACTTTCACGTTTCAACAATCGATTTTCACGGATCCACGAGCAGGTTCAAATACCTTGACGATTCTGTTATGCTGACCTAAAATATTACGAGATTTATTTCGATGCACCGATTTCACTCTACAATAAACATTTTAAAAATTTAGAAATCTCAGAGAACTTCACTTCTCGTAATCTCTCTCAAGCCTCAATGTTAAAATATTAATTAGGAGAATTTAGGTAATTATTTGAGAGAAACTAAATTGCGAGAAGAATCAATTTTTTGTTATTTTCAAACCGGATTACATTACTCCGAGAACATTTTGAGTGTTGTTAGCGCCTACATCTTTCATTTTTAGATAACAAAGAAGTATCAGTTCGAGTTCACCTCGTTATCATGATTCGACGGTCGTCTGGTATTGAAAGAACCTCTTGTCTCTTTTAGCCAGTTAAAATGACTCTCAAGCGTTAAATGGATTTTTCAGACTCTGGGTGAATTATTTTACCAAGGAAAACTCCGCACGAGGTGGGTTTACTAACATGGAGTGAAAGATAGAGAACTGGGTAATTCAATGTTTCGAGATTGATGGTTAAAGTTTTCTAAACTCTAAATTTGAATGTGGAGTGAGTCTATCAGTCTTCCATTTTGTTTAAACTAAATAGATTAGACGGTTTTTGTAGGAGATTCCCTAACCTGCAAAAGCAATATATCATCGCTTCTCCTTATCGTGCAAATATTTTAGATCATTTCATCTTTATATTAGGTTTTTATTATAAATACTAAGTGCATAATTTTTTTTCTGCTTTTCATTGCATTTCGTTCACTTCCGAGGCCGGATAAAAAAAATTATGGAGAGGTTTAATTTCGCGTAAAACTGATTATTCCAGTGGGAAAAGCTTCTGCTGTTGTAAAAATAAAGAGGTGAATTATTCATGCGTCGAGACCAATGCGAATACTAATTTAAGATGATGACACAACGAAGCGATGAAAGATAACGTAAATGATGGAGCATGAATAATGTCAAATAAATCTGAATATTGATTTCTTCCAGGGGCGCCCTTTGACGAAGGGTTTAATCAACAAGAGATTGAGCTGTTGGTCAGATTATCAGAATGACGACCGACATCTCAGTGGTGCGTACGGGATGGGATCCTACGCTACAACAGGAGATTGTCGACGAGTACGAATACGATGGAGGAAACTCGAGTTCAAGATTATTCGAACGATCGCGTATCAAGGCGTTAGCCGGTGAGTTTATCATTAGGTGGTTCATGGGAAGAGGGAAGTTTAGCCACATCCGATGCTAGGATTGATGTAGAAATTGTTGGAAATTTGACCAAATCTTCAGACGACTGGAGAACGTTGAAGAAGAGTGTTCTTTCATTTTTTTTCTCGATCAGGTGAAATTCTTTAGAGTTTGTGATGAGTTTTAGATTTTCGGTGAGTGAATCGTTGGAGGGATATTACGATAAAGTTGTTGAAGATTTAAGAGGTGAATTAATCAATTCTTTTATTAATATTTTTCGTTTTTCTCCTACGTTATCATTCCTTCAACTTATTTTTCAATGAGGATTATTACTATGTTTTTTGCGCAGGAAGATAGCGAGTCAATGTTAATAAATCCCGCAAAAAATCCAAAATTTAGATGTAAAACATAACAAAACTTCGATTCCTAGGCAAACAAACAATAACTGCCTCATAAAAATCCAATCATCCACTGATTCCAGGTGAACGTGAATCAGTACAAAAGAAAACTTTTCAAAAATGGGTAAACTCACATTTAGTCCGTTGCTCCTGTCGAATAGGCGACCTATACGTCGACCTTCGCGACGGAAAAATGTTGATAAAACTCCTTGAAATTCTCTCCGGTGAGCGTCTCCCCCGTCCGACAAAAGGCAAGATGAGAATTCATTGCCTGGAGAATGTTGACAAAGCCCTACAGTTCCTCCGGGAGCAGCGTGTGCACCTGGAGAACATGGGCTCCCATGATATTGTGGACGGCAATCCTCGTTTGTCCCTGGGTTTGATTTGGACGATAATCCTTCGCTTCCAGATCCAAGACATTACTATCGAGCAGACCGACAACCAAGAGACAAAATCCGCCAAGGATGCTTTACTTCTCTGGTGCCAGATGAAAACAGCTGGATATCACAATGTCAATGTCCGAAACTTCACGACTTCGTGGAGAGATGGATTGGCATTCAATGCTATTATTCACAAGCACCGCCCCGACTTGATTCAATTCGACAAACTTTCAAAATCAAACGCAATTTACAATTTGAATAATGCTTTCAATGTTGCTGAAGAAAAACTAGGTCTGACGAAGCTTCTCGATGCCGAGGATATCTTCGTGGATCACCCAGACGAGAAGTCGATCATCACTTATGTGGTAACGTACTACCACGACTTCTCGAAGAGAAAACAGGAGACAGTTCATAGCAAACGTATTGAAAAGGTTGTGGGTATAGCAGTAGAGAACGACAGAATGATCCACGAGTACGAGAGCATGACAAGCGATCTTCTGCGTTGGATCGAGGGAACAATCGAAGCCCTTGGGGACAGAAACTTTGCCAACTCCTTGGTGGGTGTGCAATCCCAGCTGTCCCAGTTCTCAAACTACAGAACAATCGAGAAGCCACCTAAGTTCGTGGAGAAAGGAAATCTAGAAGTGCTTCTGTTCACTCTACAATCCAAAATGAGGGCCAACAATCAGAAGCCTTATACACCCAAAGAAGGTAAGATGATATCTGATATCAATAAAGCTTGGGAGAGACTAGAGAAGGCTGAGCACGAGCGAGAGCTCGCCCTGCGTGAAGAACTTATACGCCAGGAGAAGCTTGAACAGCTGGCGGCAAGATTCAACAGGAAAGCAAGCATGAGAGAGACTTGGTTGTCAGAGAATCAGAGACTCGTCTCCCAAGACAACTTTGGATTTGATCTCGCAGCAGTGGAGGCAGCTGCTAAGAAGCACGAAGCAATTGAAACTGACATATTCGCTTATGAGGAGCGAGTTCAAGCTGTGATGGCTGTATCACAAGAGCTCGAAGCTGAGAACTATCACGATATTTTGAAGATCAATGAGAGAAAGGTAAATGTGCTTCGCCTGTGGAACTACCTCCTTGAACTACTTCGAGCTAGGAGAATGCGACTGGAACTGTCACTCCAGCTTCAACAGAACTTCCAGGAGATGCTGTACATTCTTGATAGCATGGAAGAGCTCAAGCAGAGACTCTTAACCGACGACTATGGAAAGCATTTGATGGGTGTGGAGGACCTTCTGCAGAAGCACTCGCTGGTCGAAGCCGACATAAATGTTCTTGGTGAGCGTGTGAAGGCAGTTGTCCAACAAAGCCAGAGATTCCTAGAACCAGGGGAGGACTATCGTCCCTGTGACCCAGCGATAATTGTTGAACGAGTTCAACAGCTTGAAGATGCCTACTCCGAGCTCGTCCGTCTTGCTGTGGAGCGTCGAGCTAGACTGGAGGAATCCAGAAAACTATGGCAATTTTACTGGGATATGGCTGATGAGGAGAATTGGATTAAAGAGAAGGAGCAAATTGTCTCGACAGGTGACATTGGTCACGACCTCACCACCATCAATCTTCTATTGTCCAAGCATAAGGCATTGGAGAACGAGATTCAGTCTCATGAAGCACAACTCATGTCAGTGGCAGCAGTTGGTGACGAACTAGTTCGCCAAGAGCACTTTGGCTCACGCAGCATTCAGGAGAGACTTACAGAGATACTCTCAATGTGGAATCACCTGCTGGATCTCGCTGCCTTCAGGCGCAAACGTCTGGAAGAAGCTGTTGATTTCCATCAGCTATTTGCTGATGCTGACGACATTGATATCTGGATGTTAGATACTTTGAGACTAGTATCATCCGAAGATGTCGGCAGAGACGAAGCCAATGTCCAATCATTATTGAAAAAACACAAGGACGTCACTGATGAACTCAAGAATTACGCTGCTACAATTGAACAACTACACCAGCAGGCGTCAGGCCTCGGTGAGCATGATGCCAAATCTCCGGAGGTCCTTGAAAGACTCGCGTCTATCGATTCTCGTTACAAGGAACTACTGGAGCTCGCTAAACTACGTAAACAGAGACTCCTGGATGCATTGTCCTTATACAAGCTGTTCAGTGAGTCAGACGGTGTTGAGCAGTGGATTGGTGAGAAAAACCGAATGTTGGATACAATGGTGCCAGCTAAGGATATCGAGGACGTTGAAATAATGAAACATCGTTACGATGGCTTCGAGAAGGAGATGAATGCCAATGCATCGAGAGTAGCTGTTGTTAATCAACTTGCCAGACAACTCCTTCACGTTGAGCATCCCAACTCGACGGAAATAGTCAAGCGTCAGAATGAGCTCAACCAGAAGTGGGCGGACCTCAGGGAGAAGGCTGAAGGAAAACGAGAGGCACTCAATTCAGCCCATGGTGTCCAAACCTTCCATATCGAGTGTCGTGAGACTGTCTCCTGGATTGAAGATAAAAAGAGGATTCTCCAACAGACTGACAGCCTCGAGATGGATCTCACCGGAGTCATGACCCTTCAGAGACGACTCAGTGGTATGGAGAGGGATCTTGCGGCCATTCAGGCTAAGCTGGATGCTCTTGAGAAGGAGGCACAATCGATCGAGCAAGAGCATCCTGAAGAGGCTGCCCTCATTCGTGAGAGAATCACTCAGATACAAACCATCTGGGAGGAGCTCACGCAGATGCTCAAGGAACGCGATGCCAAGCTCGAAGAGGCTGGTGATCTCCACAGATTCCTTCGTGATCTCGATCACTTCCAGATCTGGCTCACCAAGACCCAGACAGATGTCGCTAGTGAGGATACACCAACGAGTCTCGCTGACGCTGAAAAACTTCTCACACAGCATCAGAATATCAAGGAGGAGATTGATAATTATAGGGACGACTACACCAAAATGATGGAGTACGGTGAGAGATTAACTGCAGAGGCTGGAGATGGTGATACCCAGTATATGTTCCTGAGGGAACGTCTCAATGCTCTGAAAATGGGATGGGAGGAATTGCACCAGATGTGGGCAAACAGACAAAATTTGCTGTCAAATTCGCTGAATCTTCAGGTCTTCGATCGCGACGCAAGGCAGGCTGAAGTTCTGTTATCTCAGCAGGAACATCATCTCGCTAAAGACGAGACTCCCTCGAACTTTGAGCAAGCTGAAAATATGATTAAGCGTCATGAAGCTTTCATGACTACTATGGACGCGAATGACGAGAAGATCAACTCTGTCGTTCAATTTGCAACTAGACTCGTTGACGAAGGTCACTTCGCAGCGGACAAAGTGAGGAAGAAGGCTGAGAGCATTAATGATAGGAGAAATGTTAATCACGAGAAGGCGGATCAACTCATGGAGAAACTGAAGGATCAACTCCAACTTCAGATGTTCCTTCAAGACTGCGAAGAACTGGGTGAGTGGGTACAGGAGAAGCACATCACTGCTCAGGACGAGACATACAGAAGCGCAAAGACAGTTCACAGTAAATGGACTCGGCATCAGGCCTTTGAGGCTGAAATTGCTAGTAACAAGGATCGTTTGGACCAACTACAACGGGCTGCTGATGAACTTATCAGCCAGAAGCCCGAACTCACTGACATAATAAAGCCAAAAGTATCGGAACTGGCTGATCAGTTTGAGGAACTCGAAACCACAACTCACGATAAAGGTGAGCGTCTGTTCGATGCCAATCGAGAAGTCCTCATTCACCAGACCTGCGATGACATTGACTCCTGGATGAATGAACTTGAAAAGCAGATTGAGAGCACTGACACTGGATCAGATCTTGCTTCTGTCAATATTCTCATGCAAAAGCAGCAGATGATCGAGACGCAGATGGCAGTCAAGGCACGCCAAGTGACCGAGTTGGACAAGCAGGCTGAGCACCTCCAACGTACGACTCCAGACGACAAAATGGAGGAGATCAAGTTCAAAAAAGAAAAGGTTGCCCAGCGCTTTGCACAACTCAAAGAACCCCTCGTCGACCGCCAGCGGCAACTTGAAAAGAAGAAGGAGGCCTTCCAATTCCGGCGTGACGTTGAGGACGAGAAACTCTGGATTGCTGAGAAAATGCCCCAAGCGACAAGCTCAGAATACGGAAATTCTCTCTTCAACGTTCACATGCTTAAGAAAAAGAATCAGTCGCTTCGAACGGAAATTGAGAACCACGAGCCGAGGATCAACGCTGTCTGCAGCAATGGTCAGAAGCTTATAGATGAGGGTCATGAAGCCACCCCTGAGTTCCAACGGCTCATCTCAGAGTTGAATGAGAAATGGCGCGAGCTTAAGGAAGCCATCAGCGATCGCAACAAGCACCTGCTACAAAACGAGAAAGCCCAGCAGTACTTCTTCGACTCGACAGAGGCTGAATCCTGGATGAGTGAGCAGGAACTCTATATGATGGTTGAGGATCGTGGAAAGGACGAGATTTCCGCCCAGAACTTGATGAAGAAACACGAGTCCTTGGAGCACGCTGTTGAGGACTACGCGGATACCATAAGACAGCTTGGGGAAACAGCTCGTCAGCTGATCAACGACCAGCATCCTTTGGCAGATCAAATAGCAGTGAAGCAATCCCAGGTTGACAAACTCTATGCAGGTCTGAAGGACCTTGCAGGGGAGAGGCGAGCAAAGCTCGACGAAGCTCTTCAGCTCTTCATGCTGAATCGAGAGGTTGATGATCTGGAACAGTGGATCAATGAGCGAGAACTGGTTGCTGGGAGCCAGGAACTCGGACAGGATTACGATCATGTGACACTTTTGTGGGAACGCTTCAAGGAGTTTGCTAGGGATACTGATACTATTGGTTCGGAGAGAGTGGCCGCTGTCAATGGAATAGCTGATTCTTTGATAGCAACTGGACACTCTGATGCTGCTACCATAGCAGAATGGAAAGACGGGCTCAACGAAGTCTGGCAGGATCTTCTGGAGCTCATCGAGACCAGAACTCAGATGCTGGCAGCCAGCAGAGAACTCCACAAGTTCTTCCACGATTGTAAGGATGTTCTTGGGCGAATCTTGGAGAAGCAGAATGCCATGTCTGATGAGCTTGGTCGTGATGCCGGTTCTGTCTCAGCTCTTCAACGTAAACATGGAAATTTCATTCAAGATTTGTCGACGCTGCAGAATCAGGTCACCCAGATTCAGGAGGAGTCAGCCAAGTTGCAGGCCAGTTATGCTGGGGATAAAGCCAGTGAAATTACTAATAGGGAGGCTGAGGTTGTGGCAGCCTGGAACAATCTCCAGGCACTTTGCGAGGGAAGAAAAGCCAAGCTTGAGGACACTGGGGATCTCTTCAGGTTCTTCAATATGGTGAGAACACTTATGATTTGGATGGATGATGTTATCAGGCAGATGAATACTTCGGAGAAGCCCAGGGATGTCTCTGGTGTGGAGCTGCTGATGAATAATCATCAGAGTTTGAAGGCTGAGATTGATACCAGGGAGGATAATCTCATGACATGTATCAACCTGGGGAAGGATTTGTTGGCGAGAAATCATTATGCTAGCTCCCAGATTAAAGAAAAATTGGGTGCTCTTACTGATCACAGAAATGCGCTGCTCCATCGATGGGAAGAACGCTGGGAGAATCTTCAACTCATTTTGGAGGTCTATCAGTTCGCTAGGGATGCTGCTGTTGCTGAGGCCTGGCTCATAGCGCAGGAACCGTATCTCATGAGCCAGGAGTTGGGGCACACTATCGATGAGGTGGAGAATCTCATCAAGAAACATGAGGCGTTTGAGAAGTCGGCGGCTGCACAGGAGGAACGGTTCAGTGCCTTGGAACGGCTTACCACGGTATTTATTAGTTTTGGAAATTGTGGTGGTAGTTTTTTGTAGTTAAATGGTAGATATAGTGGATGGGCGGAGTGGAGTGAAGTGGAAGAATCTAGGGGGAAATCGGTTTTTCTTTGGCATCAAAATTTTGCTGTCACAATGATCTTGGGATTGTTGCATGTGATTAATTGTTTTTGAGACTTAGAGCTTATAGGTGCTAAAAATCAATTCTTCGACTACCACTTTACTCCTCTCTCAGTTGTCACGCTTCAATATTAATCCTGATGTATGTTGTTGGTACTTCGTGGTACACTCGGCTACCCTAGCCCGAGACGATGCATGGTAGTGACTTCTCGCTGAGCATGCCGGTGATGGAACTCACAAACAATCACATCATCCCTACAATTCACCCCCCAGTCTCAACAAAATCCCTCACTGTCCTCAAGAAAAGGATCCGTTCTCTTGAAATAATTGTACGTGATATTGTCCTCAACTCGGATCGTTTTTATACACCCGTAAGAGCTCGCCGACGAAAATCGACGTCCACTGGAACCAGAATCAATAGTTCCACTATGGATCATTCTGAATGCCGACCCAAGTCCTTTCTCTGGGGCTCCAACTGGAGCAGACAGAACTCGGTTCTCTCCAGTGTTGATTCGAGTAGTATAAAATCTAATGATAATTCCGTCTTTGAGGACAGTCCAGACGAGGACATCTTGCAGAGAATCGAGATCAATAAAATTTGCAAATATGAAAATCCCATGTTTAGCAAGATGAATGGATTTTGATTAAAGAATTTACAAACCAATAATTATTTTATCGAACAAATATATGTGGGGAGACGTGGGGTTTAGTTGTATTTTTACAATTATGAAAATTAGGTTTTAGGTGTAATTTATTAACCACTAAAGAGACGGATCCTTTTTTCCTTTTGCATAATCCTAAAACAATATATGAAAGGTGAGTTTTTACACTGAGCTTTCTGTGTTTCAATTCAAAAATAGTGGCTGCATGATAATTGTTAAACCGCTTTTTAAGTCAATTTTCAATGAATGTTTCTGTTCATTGAATTCATTTATTGATTTACTTACAATTGATGAATCGTTTATGGAATAGAATTCAAACATTACTGAATTGTTAGTAAATATTTGATGCATATTCCATCAAAAAGTGATTAATCATGAAATATTTTCTAATTCGATTACGGATAACTAGTCGATCATTAAATTGAATCGTCTAATCTCTTTCAATTCTCATGACTAATCTTCCAGTTCGAGTTGAAAGAATTGAAGCGACGAGAGCAGGAACGCGAGGAAGAGGAGAGACGCAAAAAGGAGGAAGCAGCAGCTGCTGAGGCAGCAAGATTGGCTAAAGCTACACCAGTAACGAGTCCAGACGAACCCACGAGTGAACGGTACTTTTTCCCATTCGATCAATGAAAAAATATAGAAATAAAACAATAAAACATTAGAAACAGAACAAAAATTGTCTGATTAATTATAATTATAATCAATTTTGTTTTGTTCCAGTTGTGATTGTTGTTTAATATACGATTTAATAGTTATTAATTCCAACAATTTAGGTTTGTATCAATAATAATTGAATAATATTTTCTCTACAGAGCTGAAGCAGATGGTGTGACGAGTGGTGAACGTGGAGACGATGACCACGGTAAAATATCTTGCATTATCATTTTCATTAATATTAACACTGCGTTCGTAATGATTAACGAGTTGCACGTCAGGGTACGACGCTGAGTGAAAATTGTTGAGAGAAATTATGAGAGTGTCATCCATTCAATCAATGAATTAATTCTATTCTTGGTATTTTGCATTGAAATCTTGAGTAAAAAAATTATCCGGACATTTTTGCAAATATTCGAGGAAAACTTTCACGAGATTCTATCATTTCTCTGGACAATTCCATTTAGAATTATAAATTATTGAGAGGAATCAATGATTTATGAAAACTGTTCAAATGTCAAATTTGGGACAGTTATCTCAATGACGCGTAATTTCGGCAAAAAGGATCAAGAAATCTATTCCTCTGAAATATTCCCCTCATGAATATATGCTAGAGAATTCCGTAGATTACATGGTACAATAAAATAAGGTTAAGTTTTACTCCAGATGTGAAATAAAAATTCTCGCAACTGATTTCCACAACCTCGAGCCATTGCAAAAAATAACCACAGGACTTGATCTGATTTTCTGTACCATGTTATTGAGATTTATTTTTTCACATCTGGGACAAATAAAAAACTGGAGCTCTCAATCAATCATAACCAGACCTAACATTGACAACTCTAAAAATGCTGAATAGCATGAACAAGCTACTAAACGCACGTCTGTTTCTTCCGTCATTCCCGATGTGTCCCCCAAATCCCGATAAATCCATCATAAATTCCTTGTGCACCCAAAAAATGCGGCACGGAAATGCACAAACGCAGTGGCAATGCGTAAGGCTTCTACACGAACACCGCCATCCCAAGAAAAACCCAAAGAAGGTGAGTGTTCGGTGAAGATGAAAGAACTTATGTTTATTCATTACATTCGTCATCTCGATACACTTGTAATTCTGCACTGGGAAACAAAATTCAACGAGCAGTTGAATAACTATCCAGAAATTTTGTTTGATTCAATTAGTATTGGATTAATGTTTTTCAAGAAGATCCTTACAACTCATTCCAGAATATTTTTTCCTCCCAGAGTAGAGATTCCTGTAAACACATTCACAAGTTTCCCTGACATTCTCCGACAGATGCTGATCTTATTGAACCAATAGTGCCATTTTTTTCCATGACCTCGTGTCACTAACACTTTTACACTTCAATTAAAAAATGTCGCATGAGTTTCAATGCTTGTAAACTGGTAGTTTTACCAATAGGGGGTAAATATTCACTGAAACTGAGCTTCTAGGTCAAGGTAAGACCGCATGTTTCCTCTTGTCATACGTGTCATCGTGATAATCCTTGATTTTCAGTCCCCCCGTCGAACAATATTGGAAGTACACACCTAATTTTCACTTCGACTTTTTATACACTGTGAAAGTAGCTAATTGAGTTTGATTTTCTTGCATGAAAATGTTGTATTGGTATTGGTGTAGTGCATGGTAAGAGGCCCGAACAACTCACCGTACCTCGGGAGACCAAGGGACGCTCAGTTCCTCCATCAACTTCAAAATCTCATGTCTCGGTACCGTCGACCCCGACAAGTAAGTGTACAAGTTTTTGCATCGCTCAAACCAATTTTCAATTATACAATTATTTTAAAAGCCGTGAATCCTGTATTTCCAAAATTTTCAGTTCATTCCAAATGTTTAGAATCAATTGATCCAATATATTGGCCTTTTTAAGGATGTTCTAGATTTTCAATTTTGTGCTATGTTTTTATTCAAACTCACAAAAATTTAGAAAAAAATTCTCAACGACGGATATCAAAGACAGATGTCAATTAACAATAATGAATCTAAATTTTTTTATGTATTTACGCGTTAATCCAATCATTAATTTGTGACAAATGTCAAAAAATGGAAATAAAGAACGTCCTTAAACTCACTAAAAATACAGAAATAAATAATTGAAATAATTGAACGCCTGTGAAACTCTACGATTCCTTCTTATTTTCATCACAATCGGGATCAATTTCTCCTTCCTCAAAATTTTGTGAACGCATGGGACATACAGTCCCGTACTTGTCAACGAATTGACAGGCTTGAATGACTCGAAGAGCCTCGTCAACTGACCTGGGTATTCCCATGTCGGTTATCGACATATGTCGAATGTTCTGTTGTCTATCGATGATGAACACTGCTTTCGCGGAGACCCCTAACTCTTCGTCAAGCACTCCATAATGTCTCGAGATCCTCTGGCTTCTGTCCGACAAAATCGGGATGTTCATGCCTCCTATTCCACCCTGCTTCCTGGGAGTTGTTACCCAGGCCAAGTGAGTATACTGAGAGTCTGTTGAAATTGCGACGATCTCAGTATCTGAAAGGGAAAATATGAGAGATTGTGAAAAAATTACTTTATTTTCTGAAGAAAAAGTCATTGAACTTCGTTGAATCCTTCATGTTTACATGCTTCTGATGAATTCTTTCAAAAAAATTTCTTTTATTACCTAAATCCTGAAACTCCTCAGCCCTATCACTGAACTGAATCAATTCAGTCGGGCAGACTATGGTGAAATCGTACGGATAGAACACCATAACCAGATATCTTCCGGCAAAATCTCTAATTGTCAGATTGACAATTTTCGTGTCGTGAACGGCTGGACCACTCCAAAAGGGCGCTGGTCTCATCAGAGGAGGTATTCTCCAGAAATTAATGGCGACCTGACTCTCACATTCCTCGTCACACGGCATTTCACTCATTTCCATTTCAGAAGAATTGAAAAACTCTTCAAAAAAACAACAGCACAAGACGAAAATTTCCCTTACAACGATTGGAAAAAAAGAAATAGTTTCACGGCTGTTCAATTGTTTCAGAAATTTAAAAAAGGTTCCGTAGCAGTTATTAATAAATTCCCTTGTATAGAAATTTCGAACAACAATTTTATGAATTTACGCGTAGCGTAAAGATATAATAATTCTCCTGAACGTATCTCAAGCCTCGATTTTTACTCAATATTTGTGAATCAAACGGACATAGTCAAATTTTCATATCTGCCTTTTTTTGATAATTTGAAGAGTTGCAAATGATTTCTACAAAAATTCAATCATTTTCATCAGATGCAGAGGCATTTAATAATAATTAAAACCAAATCAAGTAGTTTTCTTTAGTAAAAACGATTTACCTCGTTTTTTCCTTCAAAATTAACTATCTGCTTTAATTTTTACTTGTAAAAGTCTTTGACATATGCGAAATAAATTGCATGAGCATGTGGCACGTTCAAAACTCGACGAAAAATAAACCATCTATGGAATGTCACCAAAACTCAGGAAGCGGCGATAACACGACTAAAATCGTCAAAGCAAAAAAAATAAAAAAAATTATGCCTGTAAGTAGAATTATAATTGAACCGTGTGTTGTCCACTGATAAGCTCCAAAGGGTAGCGGCTCGGAGTCTGGTACATTGAAACGTAAGGAGAGAAGTCGCAGCAAGTCACCATTCAGAAGTTTCCGATGGAAAAAATCACCGAAATCACCGAGTTTAGATCGTAGCGGTATTAGCGATGATGAGCACAGTTTTCACGGTAAGTCCTTAGTCTAAGTCTAAAACGAATGTGCAAGTGCTCTTTTTTGTCAGCTCAGTAATGCTTTGAACGTGAACGAAATTGTCTTGAGTTGATTGGCATGCTGATTAGATCATTCATTCAGAGGTGAAGTGGTGGAATGTGGCGACACGATTTTTTCATTGTATAAAAAATCAATTATCTTTATAACGACTGAATCTAGGAGAAAATGTCAGAAGTCATTGTTGCGGAGAATGGCAGGAACTAAAGAAGAGTTTCCGAAAGGCAAAAAAAAAAAATTCTGAAATTCAAAAAGTAAAATTGAAAATTACTTTATTTTTCAAGAATTTGTCGTTGTACTCCACAGCTTTCCCATCCACTTATCAACTGTAATAAGCTCGATCAAATTTTTTTAATTTCATTAAAATGAATTAATCGTGCAGAATTTCAGGTATCGAAGGAGGTGAAGCTGATTGAATCGAAATTATTCATCTAGAGAATCACTAGTTGATATCGCTCCATCAGTTATTCCATTAGAAAATCTAGATCTAGTGATGCTTGACCAATTGTCGAGGGTAGGACTCGATTTTTCCATGCTTAATGATCTCTTTAATACTTCCGCAGAAGCTAGAAGCCCGTCTGACGATGAGTTCGAGGGCACACTTGTGCGCAAGCACGAGTGGGAGAGCACGACGAAGAAGGCCTCTAATCGTTCGTGGGATAAATTGTACATGGTCATAAGGGGACAGACTCTCGTGGCCTACAAGGACCAGAAGAGTGGTAAATCATCACCAGACCAGACCTACAAGGGCGAGGCGGCTCTTGATCTTCGAGGCGCTACTATTGTTGTTGCTAGCGATTATACAAAGAAGAAACATGTCTTCCGGGTGAAGTAAGTACAGAAAACTTTATACTGTAGGGGAGCGTCTTCAATTGGCAATAATTCAGGATCGGTAGAGTGATTGATTCATTAATTACTTCTTGCTTTATATTAAAGCTTCCGTTTTCAGTTTTAATATAAAAAAAGTCATTCAACTTCACTCGGCCGGTCCGGAGTAATTGGCAGGTGAAGGCGTTTCATTTTACCCCACTCATCCCTATTTTATTTTATTTTTTACAAAAATAAATCGAAATGCTAGATATACGGCGTCGTTGTCTCTTGATAATTGGAGCGAATTTGATACAGTCAATTATTGTACTTTCAATTGATCTAGCAGTTGAAAAATTTCTAACGTTTTCAATGATCATTTCAGGTCACTGGGTGGATCAGACTTCTTGTTCCAGGCTAGAGATGACGCTGATATGAATGAGTGGGTAACAATTCTGAATCAGGCAGCTCAGGGAACAGCTGGTGCGAGCACATCGAGGGCACACACCCTTCCAGCACCGACTCAAGCTGAAACGAAACGGCGCAGTTTCTTCACTCTCAAGAAAAAGTAAGCATTGAGGGGATCTAAACCCGACCTAAACTGAATCATCAAATGTCTCTGGGAATTCTCTCCCCACTTGACGTTTACTTTCTGCGGCAAAACTCGCGAATTGTTCGTTCTGTAGTGGCAAATCATCAGTTAGGATCATTTAAAAAGTCATCAGATTCAAATAAAATTCATCGTCATATGCATCCGCATTCGATCATTGCATATTCTTTAACCATATATTTTTAGAAAAGCCAAAAAGTAGAAAGCGATAAGCCAATAATTCAGAACACAATTGGAACAACATTTTCATGCGGTGAGTCGCGTATGATAAAAGTTTTTAGCTTGTTATCGTCGTATTTATGCACGAAATTGAGCTAAAGATATCCCACTTTTATTTAATTTATTTCTATTGTTTTTTTTGTATTTGTCTTTTAGTTTATGATACTCATTTGATATTAGTTTCGTGAAATTTCATTTTTTTCTGAAAACGCGTATTGAAGACTTTAGAAGAAGCATTGATAAAGATATTCATGATTCATAAAAAATTTGTTTTCTTCTAAATGAAAATAGAAATGAAAAATTACTAGAATAGAAATTTCATAGAATGTTCAATATAGTGCTTCAGATGTTTATTGGCTTTTTTAAAAAATATTCTATGGTCCATAAAATCGAATGAAAATTCTTCTTAATTTTGAGCGAAAAATTCATTTGTTTTCCATTAAATTTTATCAAATCTTCAACAAATAATTGGAAATTTCAAGATGAAGTGAGAAATAACAAAAATATATATTTAATTAGTAAACGAATAGTCGAGATTTTCATTGGATTTTCTCATACAGTTTCTTATTCAGTAATTAACTGGGAAAAACATACGTAAGAGATGAAACAAAAAAATAAAATGAAATTTCAGATTTTTATTGTCACTCAACAGTGTTGACTGATGACTCAAGAGGAATGTTCTTCCAATTGTGAATGCGGAATGACGTGCAATAATCAGGCATTTAGAAGGTTTCCTGGATAATATGAAAACCTTTGAAAACAGTGATAGTCTTACAATCGAGTATTAGGTGCCTGAGTTAATCATAAAATATTTTGTTTTTTTATTTAATTTTCTTCTGTAGATGTCTGCATCATTAGCTCATTGTCTCATGATTATCATCACATCTGCTTAGTCATCGTTTACTTTATTTCTGCTTACGCCTATGCAATTCATCGTCGTTAACGTTATTGTTTAATCCTTAGTCACTCGTAAAATAATTGTTTACATATTTCTGAAATAATTGGGAGGATCCAAAATCTATTTTTTTTAATCTCATCCTCCCTCACCGATGATTCATCAATTTTATCATTAAACATTCTGGATCATCTCAAAAAATATCCCCCAAAAATATAATGATTATCAATGCTAAAATATTTTTTAAAAAACACTTACACAACAATTTTCATTTCCAGCTAAACAGGGAGAGTGGAACAGCAAAAAACCTGTAATAACAAAGCAAAATAATCCACCAGCATGTGACTACTGGTGACCCGCCCACAAGATATTCAAAACCGAGGGAAAGAGGATTATCGTCGTTCGACGAAAGCTGTTTTAATAAAAACTCATTCAGTAACTAAAAAATATTAATAAAAAAACAACTTGAACGATCAGGCCATAGGAGTCTAGAGAATCAATCGAGCGTCAGATTGCCCATGAAAACCGATTAATCCGACGTTTCACTGACTTTCAGGCTGTCTGCAATATCGCTAAGATAGGAAAAAAGAGATATGTAACATTCAGTAGTCCCAGGTGAGCTCTGTCGATTCTCCTTCAATTGATTTCTCCATTAGTGTTCTCACCATTTGATAATGAATGACATCTTTTTTAAAATGATATTTGGCTCTTGTGCAACGTGCGATTATTTATCTGCAAGACAATTTCGATAAATGAATGGATAAAAGTGTTTTCACACTCTTATGACATATCGGTAACCATCGATAAAAGTAATTCATTTTGCTAATGAAAATTTATATATTGTATTTGAATTTTATTCATTTTTTTGGGGTGTGCACAGGGTGTTTTAAATCAACGCACAATATGTACCGGAGCCCCGAATAGGAGAGAGTAGATGTTTATTCGCATGAATCTTAACATTAATTGATAATAAATGAAAAGGCTAAAACACCCTGAATGGTATTTTTTTACGAATGGTAAACGTGATTTATGAAATTTTTTTTATGAGTTCAGTTATTGATTAACTTTTGATTGAGCGAACTTGGAGGTTTGCGTTTTGATGACTGCCATATATTTTAGGGATTGTGCTCACCTGGGATGAGAATTTATTATATTAAAAGAGTAGCCTTTAACGAATGTTATAGAATGCTATTTGCCCGATGGGATAAAAATCGTATTTGAAGTGGTAAAAAAAATTCAAATTAAGATGAAATATTGAATATTGTAATAATGAGAGTTTTCTCCTCTACGATCATTAAGTATAGAATGGGAAAATCATATAAAAAGATTTTTAAGGGGGAATTTGGGAGGAATGCAACAGAAGTGTAGATTTTTCATGTTTTGTTTAATGTGGGGTTATCTCGATTGGGAGTGCTGTTAGGGGAAAGTACATCTCAACGTTCTTTGTAGGTTGTAAAATTCTCTCCAAAAAGTGTTCGGTAATATTTTCCTCTGGGGGCACTCACTTCCAAAATAATTCCAACTTTGATAAAAATGTAAAATTTCGCTCATTAAACACATTTTTCCTCTCCCCTTCCAAATCAATATTTAATTCTGTCGAAGTCGAAGGATTTGTCGAATTAATATCCCGCCCTCCCCACAATGTAATAACAAATCAGTATCACGCGAGCCTCCGAATAATAAATTGCAAGCTCTACACTGCAATTTTCTTACGATTTAAATAAACAAAAACATTTAAAGCTTATGAGCTACATCTAAATATTTTCAAAATGTTAATTATCTTTCTTTTGTAGTATTTATCACGTGCATACTGTTTTATTTTATAGAAACGTAAGATGAAAACAAAATATTAAGTAAAATTCTTTATCCTGACGACAAACCTATGATGATTATTTTATTTTAATCTGCTTCACTATCAAATTTATTTCATTAATTGATAACATTTCGAATAGATTATCCTCGAGCGAATGAATCATAATCTCATGATGCTCCCACTCTCCTCACTCCTCTATTTTAGTCTTAATGCCAAATTTTTGATGAAAAACTTGATAACAAAAATTAAAAATCAACATCTCATTAAGTAAATAATTAAGAGGCTTATCGCACGTGGTACTTGTACATAGCACAAGATGCACGTGGAGGTATCTTTATTTCATTTAATTAAAAGGCTAAATTTCTGTAATTTAAAAAAATTTGGAATTTCGGAATGACTGTGAAGATAAATTCCTGGCGAAATGAAAAATTCCACCATTTTTTAAATTAAAAATTTTCTCCGAGGAACCAAACATCTCCAGCTTTGTAATTTTGGTAAAGTTCTTTATATTCGTTTGCGACACGATGATCGTGTTATTTTTATTCTTTTTTTAATGAAAAAAAATACGAGAAGAATATATATAAAGATTATTGAGATAGATTTTAAGACGATACGAGAAACAGAAATAATATTATAGATAATATATAATTGTAAAAGTTGTAGCTTTCTCGTCATTATTTTCGTTTCGTTGGTTTAGAGTGGCCTTCCTCAACACCCCAGAGTGAATTATTATTAGAGTTATGAATTTGAAAGATGAAAAGAATTTCTACGTGCGTGTGAGTACTGAATGAATGCGAGAGACGAAGTCAAGGGCTTTTTGCATCGTTTTTAGTTGTCGATTGTGTGGATATGTTAATGGAGCTTTAAATGTCCCGCAGCTTCTATTCGTAATTTCATATGAATTGTGCGAAAATACATGAAAGGATATTAAATTGAGTATCAGGAGAGGAGAAGGTGAATTCAGCAGCGAAGGAGATCCGATCTGAGAGATTTTGTAATTGTGGATTTACCTGGGCGTAAGGAATTTTAAGGTAAAACATTTTTAACTATTTTTCGTGTTCATAAAAAAATTACTACAGAAAAATAACAATTTTTTTAACGGCTGCTGTCGAAGTAATTAGCTTATTAAGTAAGAATTGAATTAAATTTCTGTCAAAACCAAATTCAACTTCTGAAAACTATCAAAAAAGCTCATGAGGAAATGTTTTTCGGGAAAAAAACGTATATAACTTTTTTATAGTCGACTAAATTTCTTAAAAAAAATATTTCTATCATTTTTCCTTAAATCCACTCTATTTCAAGATAATTCCACAATTAACAAAGTATTCAATCGACACTCTCGTTCTGATTCCACAATTCAACTACTGAATACATTATTTCCCAAGTTATAATTTTCGCTTAATTATTTATTATGAGTTTGTAGGTGGCTGGGAGGCGATCATGATCAAACTTGTCGCATCATGAATGTAATCTTCATTGAAAAAAACAAAAACAGAAATAAACATGATAAAACGTTGAGAATCCAATCAAGCCACGGAAATCATTTTTCTCTGATATTGAAAAATAAAATCTCTGAACTTGAATTCAAAGCACTATTCAAACTGAGCCAGTGTCGTTCGTACTGATGTTTAAATGGAATTGATGAGAGGAGAAGGGATGAAGAGAGGCAGCTTCACGCAGTGAACGTCAGGAAATTGGGGCCATTATCTAATATACTTTTATTGCATCTAGGGGCTCTACTTGTCATTAAACGAGACGGTTAGTCACTCACTCCATCCTGAAAGCATTTATTTCACTCCGGAATTCTCTTCTCATGCTCATCGCACGTTAATCGATCCTTTCTCAATCGAAATTTCTTTTTTAATTTTTATCCTATACAATATCTTCTATTCCTAATGCATATAAACAATTGAGATGAATTTTAAGCTGTTGCGAGACCCCAAAATAACATTACAGATAATATACAATAAATAGTCAAATGAATTTTTCTCGTATTTTTTCGATTTCTCGAAGCCGTTCCCAAAACATTAGCAACAAATTCCCAAAAACTTTTAAATGTCGCCACTCATTCCCTCCCACAACCACTCAATCCCATTGGCAGTATCTCCGACGCATATTATCTCACCCGCCAATCGCGTTTTGCCCCCGGCGAACCTCTCCCCCTCAGTACGCATGCGTAAGCCTCCCAAACAAACACTAGCTGCAATTTCGCCAGTGCATCTGGCGTCGTCCGAGTGTAAAGATAGTGACAAACCTAGAATTTCCCATCAATTTCAAAGCGATAATTGCCTCCTCAGATCACTCCACCCCTCACGCACACCACCACCTCGATGTGTACGTAAAACTCGGGGAGTAAAAAAAAAATAAAAGTCAGTCTGTACAAGATGGCCGCCCGGCTGACATCGGCCTTCTACCACTTCACCCTTATTTTGCATCTGTTTTTACTTATTAATTATAATTATGGAGAACGAATTGGTGGCAAAGCTGGTACACTCCATATTTATGAGGACAAAGGAATTACCAGGGAGAAAAGGGGCTTTATTATCGATAGGAGTGAGTTTGATGACGACGGAGAAACGTCATTCGTGCGAAATCGAAGGGATACGACGAAAAACTCCACCAGCGGATCACCCTATGTCAATCCGAATATCACAACAAAGGTGAGTGAATGATTCAATTTCTGTTGTTCGGAGAGATAAAAAGGTTGTCCTCGGTGGATAATAATGATAATGTTATTACAATGACAATGAGAGGGGGAGATTTTTATTGTTGAGAGGTATTTACCTGAAAAAATTATTGGGGTAAGCTTTGATGATCATAAAATAATCATCCATCACCCGCTGCATAATCGGAAGGTCGCGGGTTTGAATCCCAGTCTGGACTATCCATTTTTTTCAGTAAAAATATCTTGTAAATTTTATATTGAGAATTATCCTTAATCCTCTCCTACCTACTTCAAATCTCATCACAATAATATCCTGCAACGTCACGAGAATGTGGAACGCTCTACAAATTACCTTCTGCGATGTAAATGACTGACTTAAAAATATATAGCGGTTGATACATATCAAAGAAGGAATTTTTGTTTAGCGTTCCACATTCTCGTGACGTCACAGGATATTATTGGATGGGATTTGGAGTAGGTAGAGAAGGATCCAGGATACATTCCAGGTCATTCCTTCCTTTTGATTATTCTTTCAAAGTAGATTCTCAAATGTTTGGAATTTCCGGAATCAATGGTTAGATCGGGCTACATTGAATGTCATTTTGAAGATGACAAAGCTCTTTTCAAAAAGGACGGTAAACATTTTCTATTTTACTCTGCGGTTCCGGAGTTATAGGGGATTGTAAACGGCATATTTTAGAATTCCGCAAAATGAGAGAATGTGAAAGTATACTGATGTAAATGTAAATTCTTAAATCATCAATAGTTCCAGAGTCAATGATTCGGTGTCATCTATAAGACGAAAGAAATATATTGAAAATGAAATATAATTATTCAAGTTCACTCTACCATTCTTGACTTATTACTGATTTTAACTGTGTATTTTACTCTCCCTTATAATGAGAAAAATGTGGCATTTAGAAATTCATTAGATGAACACAGTAAAGAGTAAAATTTCTAATTTTTTTTTCATTTTGAATTTTTTCTATGTAAAAAATAAAAATTCATTTATGTAAATTGGATGTTACGACCTGACGATAGTAAAAATCGAAGCTGATAAAGAGCCAATAGTTTTTTTTAGTGCATGTGTTTTTCATAGTTGGTTGAAGGTCAATAACTCAGGTACGGCTAACTAGAATTTCCGGATTTTTCTTTTCTTCTCGAAGGTTTTTTTTCTTAAGCTTCAAAACGAGATTTACACCATCGAGGTCGGGCTGTTCGGTGTCGAGATAACGATGAAACGTGGTCGTTCTCCTTCAATGATTGAAGATTGAAATGTGAAGAGCTGTCATTTATTTATTAGACGAAGGATAATTGATTACGGCGCGTAATAATACTCGTTTTTTTTTATTATTCATGGTAAATACTATGGAGATGTGCATTATTTTCATGATCGTTGACAGGAAACTATAATAATTGATGATTTTTATGTGAGTAATCGTTAAGGCAGTGAGTTTTTTTAAGGATTTATTTTTGTTCAAATGCGTCAAACGTAGATATAGCGCGAGATGTCTTTGTGACGTGACACAATAGTAGAGTTTATTACCCCTGGGGTCGGTTTTTCGGAGAAGTTGGGACAGGGAACTTCCCCATTTTTTTTGGGGGGGAACAGGGCGACTTGTCGGCAGGGGCGCCAATAGTGAGGGAGGGAATGTCTAATATTGTAACTATGGGCGAAGGGGAATGTGTAGAATCATTGAGGACAGCCATGTGTCGCGTCGAGGTTTGACATCTTTTGATTATTTGAAATTTATCTCCGCAGCACGTGATATTAACAAAATATATCGAGAGATGTTTTTTCTGCAGAATTTTGTCATCTACAATATTTATTTAGAAACATTTTCTGTTAAAATCGCTCGTTACCCAGATAGTTCAACAATTGAAATCATTTTCATTGATAATCTGATAAAACATTAGTCTTCTTTGGGACCATTCTGAACTATTAATTAATT
>JAPYZN010000192.1:44013-62488 GCA_030522865.1 Psyttalia lounsburyi
TTTTTTCGGATTTACTACTTTACCATTTTCTGTTTTACCCACTCCAATCCCCAAATTGTTGGCAGAAATTCATTGAGCCTCACTTTCTAAACCCTACCCTCGTGAATAATTTATCCGTTCAATTAAAACAACTAATTACCCCATGATCGTTGCCTGGGTCACAATCAGAATAATTATCTGCAAATGAGAATTAAAATTTTTTCCTCCGGCTGTCAAACTCCAATTTATCGCTAACCAAATTATCATGTCGATGCTTAGTCACTCAGTGGCTCCGGCAGCAATAACAACAAAGCTCACTCTTAAGCGTCACATGATACAGTTATCAGTATCATTATAATTATGCTGGGAGGATAAATGCGGCGTTTTTTTTCCTTTCAAGAAGACCGATTGCTGATTGATAAAGAAAGGGTCAATCAAATAGCCGTATTTTTTCATCTGCTATATGTGACAATAAGAGAAACAATAATGAAACCCGTATGATTTTTATGGCGTTATAAAGAGTGGAATTGGCGAGAATCGTTGAGTGTTCCGACTGAATGAACCATCTCTTCATTGGATTTTTCAGAATGAATTGAGTTTACTTCGGAGAATACAATATCCGGGGGAGAATAGTTTGTTGAGCGAAGAGTTCCAGGTGATTTTCGTTGTTTGTTCGGATATTGCTGATAACGTAATCTAATATTGGTTTTATCGAATCGGGTGATCTCTGTCGGGACTACAGACGACAAATTGTTATTTATTATTGAAATTTTTGGGACGAAAAATGGGAGGTTTTAGAGGGAAATGTTGTTGAGCCTTTTTGTACTTGCCAATTTCTGTTCCGTTCTTTTTTGCTATTAAATAATGAAGGAAGTATCAAATGATTTTCGAGATTTTGTCGGGAACGAATAGATTGAGACAAAAAAAAATTAATTTACAGATACGTTGAGACAATTTTCCTGTTATTTTTGGAATGTTGTCACATCATCACGAGCTCATGAGAAATGGCTTTTGCTAAAGAAGAAAAAATATATCATATTTCCTTTGTTGTGATAATAGCCAACACCCGACACTCATCTGTCCAAAGACCGCGATGACTAATTGCCGCTGAACGATTCACAAATATATCCCAGAACTCTTAAATGCTTAAACATTCAACAGCAGTCAATGCCACAAAATAAACGCCAAGAGTGTTTCACGAGTCTCGCCCCACGCTATCATACCCGGTGCAACCGGCTATTATGAAGATAACAATTCCGAAGCTGAATGTGAAACAAAAAAAAGAAAATTACAAAGCGTGGAAATACACGTTTTTTAGCGCTTAATGACTTATGGGGAAAAATCATAAATAAATGAATGCGGACAAAATTCCTAGAACGATCAAAATTTTTTCCCCCTACAAATGTCTTCAGAGAATAAATAATGATAAACACTCTGTGTTATTTTGGTACTTCGTAATTAATTATTATCAATACAAGTACACTGAGTATTGAGCTCAAATTGAACCAGAATATTTCGGCTATTATTAACTCGTGATATGTTTGATATGTTTTTACAACTTCAGTGCTGTGAAGAATTACGATTTATTCATAAAGCTCAACTGCCAGGAATTCACTAGATAGTATTACCTTTCAGTCACTACCCGGCATTAACCGGCTTATCATTCACCCCGTGGTTGACTGCTGATGCAACCTAACGAGTTCAGATGACTCACGGGATTATTATATTATGCATATCACACAACTGCAGAGTCTTCCTGTTCTGTTATCCCTCGAAGTAAAAAAAAATACGTACAAATGGTCTATGAAATGATGGAATGAGTTCGAATTAAGAGGCCTCGGTAGTTGAGAAACCACTGAAATGCGGGGTACATTGAGCTATGGAAATTCTCAAGAGAATTAAAAGTGAAGATTAAAAACTTGTGAAGGATTTTGATTCTGACCTGCCTTCTTGTGAATGTTCTTGACCTACTGTTGTAGATACTAGTTTTATTAAGAGGGCATTTAGCTTTATCAATAAAAACTGCATTGAATAGTCAAACAATATAATATTTAAGGCCCGGATGGAGGTTTCTTATCTCCTCCCCTCCCCCCCGATTCCCCTCGCCCATACTCTCAGCCATCTAAGATGGCGGATTAAGAGGGGCATAGAGAGTCATTTTTCAGATTGTATCATTCCGAAAAACAAGGCACTAAAATAAAAAAAAGGGCCTTAATTCAAAGGAAACGTGATGAAAATATAAACAATAAGGCCTGACGTCGAAATCAGATTTGCTAGGTGACGGTCAGTTGCAAGTAGATTTGCTCTCGCCTGCGTTACTAACAGAACTAGATCTCCATTTCCTAGATGTCCATTTCCCAGAGGAGATCTTCAATGCCGTATTCATCATTTGTTTGAAAATTCCTCAGTCAACGTTGCCAAGGCGTTTGCTCCTCACTGGAACACATGTGACGACTTGCAGGCCTCAGGATTCATAAGGCCCTCTTTGTCCCCAGTAAATTTACGGGCCGAGTCGACTCCTCTTCCCAAAAATTGTCCTCCACACTGTATTATAAAGAATCGAAAACAATGATATATTGATGACCCATTTCAGGTGAATGTCTTGAATGACTCTCATCAGCAGCTGATGGTCCACTGGGTAGGCGACAAATCCAACGTGATAATTTGCCTAGCCAGAGACAGCTCGTCGACAGTACGGTCACCCGCCAATAAATCAACCACGTCGTCGAATCCAAGTGCTGTTTACATCAGCTACAATTATGGCGATACATTTGAAAATAAAACTGAATTCTTCAAGATCGATGCTGAACAGGCAGGCGAGGGATCTGGTTCATCGTATGCCACTCTCGATAAATTCTACAATCATCCGAAGTTCAATCAATACGTAAGCAATCTAGTTGATATTTTTCATATTTCGTAATGAGAGGAAAATACCATAATTTTCATAGTATCATCATTTGCGGTTTCTTCGAACTTTCCCTCATCTGAAACCAACTGCTGATTAAATTATCATCTACTAACAATGGTTCGATAAAGTTCAATTAATGAACTGTGAAGATGAGCTAGTTCCATCGAGTGTCTGCAAATTTGAATGAGCTTTCCTTTTTAGAACAAAAAACAATTTTGCAATTTCATTTTTCTGGATATATCTCTAAAATTAATCAAGATTTTTCATCAATTCCTTTTCTTTCAGTGCATCTTCGCGGATTCTGCGAACAAAGTGATCTTCATAACCTCAGACAACGGCAAAAACATCACGCGTGTAAATCTCCCCTTCCATCCGAGCGAGATATCTTTCTACGATAAAAACCCCTCAATCGTCCTAGCCCTGGACGAGGTCGATCCCGAGCGCCACCTCTGGATGACCCGTGATATGGGCAAAAACTGGTTCATAATTCACGAGTTCGTAAAAGCCTTTTTCTGGTCGTCGTTGCGACCCGATAGCGTCTTAATAGAGCGCGCCCAGCCCTCAGGTAAGAATACGGTCGTCGACGTAAACATTTTAAATTCGACTCAAAGCCAACGCAACTCCGAACTCATAATCGACAACGTGTTGGACTTTGAAATTCGCGGGGAGTACATGTTCGCAACAAAATCGGCAGTGCACCAGAATGGTAACAAAACCTCTGAGGATCTAGAGTTTTTCGTTTCGTACCGAGATGCTCCATTCGTCGCGGCTAAATTCAGTACAGAGTTAGATCGTAGAGACTACCACATAGCGGACGTCTCCAACAATCGGGTTTTTGTCGCTGTCTCCCACTCGTCTAGTCAATCGAATTTGTACATCTCCGAGGGCGTTGGTGGGTGGACGTCAACGTTCTTTCTCTCCCTCGAGGGAGTCCTGGCATTCTTTCCAAACACCACCTGGCAGTCGACTTGGTTGAACGACGTTGCAGATGAGGCCTTCACAGACCTCTACAAGGTTGAAGGTTTGAAAGGCATCTACATAGCCTCACAAGTCAAAGAAATACCAAAGGGTGCAATCGGCCCCGAACATCTGGTGTCCCTCATAACATTCGATCATGGCGCTACCTGGACTAAGATCAAACCACCGACGGTCAGCCACGAGGGCTTTTATATTCACTGTCCCAATGATTGTTCTCTCCATCTTAGCCAGAGATTTAGTCAATTGTACCCAGTCACCAGGTCGGCCTCGATAATGAGCTCGAAATCCGCTCCGGGAATCATAATGGCCACTGGTGTCATGGGTAGTTCTTTGAAGGGCCATCCAGCGCTTTACGTCTCTCGTGACGCGGGCCTCACCTGGAAGCAAGTTCTCAAGGACTACTATTTCTTCAATATGGGAGATCACGGTGGTGTCCTTGTCGCTGTGAAGTACTTTAAGTCCAGAGGGGAAACCCGAGACATTTTGTACTCCACTGACGAGGGCCGAACCTGGCAGACATACAAGTTCAACCAGGATATGCTGAAGGTCTATGGTCTGATGACTGAGCCCGGAGAGAATACAACGGTCTTCACGATGTTCGGCTCTAATCCGGGACAGCACAAATGGCTCATTATAAAGGTCGATCTGAGAAAAGTTTTCGACCGAAAATGCACGAAGGACGACTTCAAGCTGTGGACGCCGAGTAGCTCAGATCAGCCCGGAATGTCATGCATTCTGGGTAAAAAGCAGACATTCGCTAGAAGAGCATTGACAGCCAACTGCTATACCGGTCTTGAGCACGACAGATCTATTCAAACTGAAATCTGTTCGTGCGACTTTACCGATTACACATGTGATTTTGGTTTCGTTAGAACGGGGAATCCCCTTCATTGCGTACGAGATACTCTGAACAAGTGGTACGACCCGTATGCAATTCCCATCACGTGTGAATCAGGGAAGTTCTATAACAGGACTAAGGGTTATAAAAAGATTAGCGATGATGAATGTATGGGGGGAAATGCTCGGATGTACGAACCGAATGAGATTCCCTGTCCAATTGATGATATTTCGGAGTTCTTGTTGGTGGCCCAGCGCGAGACTATCGCGAGAATTGACTTGAGGACAGAAAAACGCGAGGTCCTTCCGGTCCACGATCTCAAGAATGTAATTGCCATCGAGTACGATATGAAGAACAACTGTCTCTACTGGGCAGACATCGTCAACGATACAATAGGCCGTCAGTGTTTCAAAGATGGTAAGAGCTATCCGGAGATTCTTGTTGAAACCGATCTGAGTTCAATCGAGGGAATGGCCTACGACTGGGTGTCAAAGGTTTTGTACTTCGTCGACGGTGTCAAGATGAGAATCCAGATAATCCGAACGGACTTGATAACAGCGGGAAGAATGCGACGGACCATACTGGGGCCGAACAATCTACAGAAGCCGAGGGGCATTGCTGTTCATCCGATGATGGGATACATGTTCTGGACGGATTGGACACCGGGCAATGCTTCGGTGTCGCGGGCAAATTTGGACGGGTCGAATGTCAAGAGATTGTTCACTAAGCCAACAGTTGAGTGGCCAAATGGCATCACGATTGATCACATTGCTGAGAGGATCTACTGGGTAGATGCCAGAGAAGACTACATAGGCGCCTCGGACTACGAAGGCAAGCGCTTCAAGAAAATCATCACGGATGACGACAGGGTGTCACATCCCTTCGCTGTGGCTGTGTTCAAGGATACCATGTACTTCGACGACTGGAAGCAGTCGAAGATATTTTTGGCTGACAAGGAACATGGAGGTGGGGTAACCTCCAAGCTGGGAACTCTGACGGGACTGATGGATCTCAAGGTGTTTGCGCATAGTATTCAAAGCGGCACCAACAAATGCGAAAACAGCACCTGCTCTCATATATGCCTTGGAGCGCCAAATGACAATTTCGTGTGTCTCTGTCCCGATGGAATGGAGATGGTGGGTGGCAAATGTATGTGTCCTGGTGGCATTACCCCTTACGATAACTCAACTTGTCCCAAGGTGGCGAGCACCTGTGCTGCCAATCAGTTTGCTTGTCGCAATAATATCTGCATTCCAGAGTTTTGGAAGTGCGATGGTGATAACGACTGCGGAGATAACTCTGATGAGACGTCCTGTAAGAAGGCAACTTGCAGTCCCAACAACTTCGAGTGCGATGAGGACAAATGCATACCGAAGTACTGGCTCTGTGATTTGGATACGGACTGCAAGGATGGCAAGGATGAGATGAACTGTACTTACGTCAATTGCACGGAGAGCCAGTTTACTTGTGATAATGGCAGATGCATAGCATCTAGGTGGCATTGTGATGGTGAAGACGATTGCAGAGATGGCTCTGACGAGCGCAATTGCTCCACACACATCGTGCCGAGCACCTGCAAGTCCGACGAAATAGCCTGCCAATCTGATCACTCCTGCATATCCCGCACCTGGATGTGTGACGGTGAGAAAGACTGCGAGGACGGCTCAGATGAGAAAGACTGCGCTGGAAAGCAATGTCAGGATTGGCAATTCACCTGTGGCTCGAATACAGACCACATGTGCATCTACATGTCATGGGTATGCGATGGGGATTACGACTGCAAGGATCGTTCAGACGAGGCCAATTGCACTACTACAACGGTCAGTCCACCACTGCCCCCGATTCTTCCTACCAATTCCTGCAGTGACTGGATGTTCATGTGCAACAATAAGAAGTGCGTTCCATACTGGTGGAAATGCGACAGTGTCGATGACTGCGGTGATCAGTCTGACGAGTTGGGCTGTGGCCACACGGACATGCCGAGCTGGCCACAGACGACGGTGGCGCCCAAGATACCCAAGACCTGCAGAGACCATCAGTTCCAGTGTTACGATGGCAAGTGTGTGGATGATGCGTGGGTTTGCGATGGAACTCCTGATTGTAAATTTGGGGAGGATGAGCTACATTGTCAGAAGACCCACATGGGATGTCAAGGGGATCAGTTCATGTGCAGAGAAGATGGCTCTTGTGTACCACTTAACAGTATCTGCAATGGTGTTGAGGATTGTCCGGATCGGTCTGATGAGCTTGGTTGCAACGAGAGCCAACATCCCAGTCCCGCTGCCACACCGTCTTGTCACTCTGGCTTCTTCCCCTGCGACGAGACTAGGTGTCTCCCATCATCCCTCTACTGCGACGGCAAACAGGATTGCTTCGACGGCTTCGATGAGAGCAACTGCGGGAAGAACAGCACTCGAGTTTACCAAGTAATGATCTTAGGAGTTGACGAGCGCTATATAAAATCTACGAGCGTCCTTCTCTTCTGGTGGATGCCCACACCCCCCAATATCACATTTGAATTTCTTCCCTCGATTGCTAATATGAACTCTGGTTCCAAATGGGAGAACATCACCAACTGGATTGAGGCTACTGAATACACATTTAATAATCTTGAGCCTTACACGTCGTACAACCTCACAGTGTACGTAAGACTGAAGGGTCAGTCCACAGTTTTCCCATCCTACAAGTACTGGATGGTAAGGACATCTGAGGGTGTTCCCTCAGAGCCCTGGAACGTCACAGCAGTCCAGAGGAATGGAACGCGGGTGGAAGTCTCCTGGATGGCACCTCTCCATCCAAGAGGTGCCATCACGGGTTACGAGATCAACGTGTCACCCCCATACCTCCCCTTCTTCACCCAAAAAACATCCCATATAATCGATATCCCCTTCACAGCTGGAGAAACTTACTCTTTCTGGGTGGTGGCGAAAAATCGAGAGTACGTGTCCAATTCCTCCAACATTGTCAAATTAACTTTCGATGGATCAGCGAATATCGATGACATCAGAGGTCTCATGATCATTGAAATAACTAACAACTCTGCACATCTTGCCTGGGATAAACTGTCTGGCGTCGATGGATACCACGTAACCCCGCGTGCTTTTCTGCCATATCCTGTTCTGAAGACTCATTCAACCCTCGAGAATAACTTTGTGGTGCCAAATTTGGCCCCTGGAGTGCAGTATATCTTCGAGGTGAACGCGATGAAGAAGACCTACATCGGGAAAATCGTGCAGATAAGTGCAATGACCAAGGGTACGCCTCTGCCGACACTTACTGAGTTTGTAACGGTGCCTAAGAAGTCCGATGGCACTACTGCCAAGATCAGTTGGGATCCTCCCAAGTATTTGAAGAAAGTCAAGTGGCAGTATGCGGTGTATTATGCCCTGAATATGCAAGACTTGTTCAAGGAACCGAAACTTGTGACAACTAATCTCACAACATCGATTAAGGATCTCGAAGCCTGCGAGGCGTACATATTCGCAGTGGGACTGTATGGTCCCTACGGGGCAGGACCCCTGTCCACCCCCAAGACCGTACCCACTTACTACAATGCAAAGGCTCCTCCCAAGAACCTGCGGGTAATCGGTTCTACAAGACCTGACACAATAATCGTCTCCTGGAGTGCCAGCTGTCCAATGCTCGATGAGCCAGTCAACTACACCATAACCGTTAGCGATCTAATGAAGAATCGAACGACGGTGGTGACCCTTCCAGCCACCAATGACACTATCATCAAACACACATTCAAGTCCATAAAACATGGGGGTCAGTACAAGATCACTGTTGCCACTGATGTCAATGACGCTAAGCCAAGCCAGCCTGTTATCTACATAGCTCCACCTATTCCCTCACCCCATCAGCTCAACGTTATGCCTGACGATGGCAAGTACATCGTCTACTGGCAGGAGAGAGAGCTGCCAGAGACACTCGAGAACAATACCCAGTATCACTACGAGATACTTGTCAGCGAGGACTCGCGCACTGTTAATGAGTCCGGTGCCAAAGTTTACAAGTGTAAGCAACCACCATTTATCTACAAGGATGCCAAAGCTAATATCATCTACTCGTTCGCTGTCAAGCTGGTTACGGAGGAGGGCTACAGTAGTTTGTTGAGCGAGACGCAGAGCATTCGAACACCTTCACGTAAGTATTTTTTTCTTTTTCCTTCTCGTATAGCCTTCCGGGGTTTTAACCTTTCTTTCTCTCGTACTTTTATAATGCTAGCGTCTCACCAATGAGACTACCGCCCGGTAGGGAAATAGGGAAAAAAGGAGAAAAAGAGGACATTAGTGGGTTACAAATGTTGATCCTGCCTCAGTCTGGTACAGAATTTTTTTTAATTAAAGGGGTTCCAAATCCAATAGATTCGATTTCTAAAAAAAATTTCCACGGAATTAAGTATGTAGAAATTACATAAAATTGATGTTATAATTTTCTAGAAACTTGGAATACCTCAATGTAGCTTGTAATACGCAAGTTATTGCGAATAAGTAGTAATTCAATATTCTCAAATGGTCAATAATATAGGCCAATATAAATTTTCAAAAATAATGAGACTATTCAACTATGTATCTATTTTTGAGCCATCCGTTAGTCGATGAATAAATGACTATGAATCAAGGGATTGTTTAAAAATTGAAGGAACTAGGGTTATGAATCCAACGGCATTGGATTTCTCAGAAAACTTTCTCTGAAATTAGGGGTGTAGAAACCACCGAAAATTGATTTTATAATTTTCTCGGAACTTGGAATGCCTCAATGTAGTTTATAATAGGTAACTTATTGCAAATAAGTAGTAATGAAAAATTCTCAAATGGTCAATAATTATTATGAATTACAGTTACAGTATGGCCAGTGACGATAAACCCCTCGAACATCCTGTCGATCGCCATTCCAGTCTGCCTACTGATAGTAGCTCTAGGTGCTGGTCTAGCATATTTCTTCGTGAGACACCGAAGACTGTCGAATAGTTTCACGCAATTTGCCAACAGTCACTATGACACGAGACGGGGTCAGGCTACTTTCCCGGGTACAACGGATGCCCTCGGTTTGTTAAAGTTTTTCTTAACATCTCACTCATAATTTTTCAGCAATAATTATCATTGCTCCCACGATTGTCTGTGTTTTCTCGACTGAACCACTAATTTTCCCATTTACCATTTTCAGATGAAGAAGATAGTCCTGTGATCCGAGGCTTCTCCGACGATGAGCCACTGGTAATAGCGTAAAGTCACGATGAAAAATAATTAATGAAAATTAAGACGATATTTCAAAACGTATACAGTAAAATTAAATAAACATTATTATAACGCAAAAGACACTATTACAACTGATTAATTTTCTTGATGATAGTAGAAGTTTTGAATATTATCGTTGGAGGCATAACGGACAATTTATTAATTAATTAATTATACATTTTTAAATAAGCATTATTATAAGGAGCATTCCATCCTATTTCGATTGACATTTTGTCGATTTTGCTGAAAATTTTATATCATTTAGACATGTGTCAAACTTATCTACAATTATAATGAAAAAAAAAAATTGTTTCCGCATTGTTTTGGTAAATTGAAATTTTTACGCTTGAATTTATGAGCTCTATTTTTTGAATAAATATACCTCGGTAAATATAAACTTTAGCGAATAAGTGCAAGGACTTTTTTTATTCAAAACTGGTGTAAGTCTTTGGGGAAGACAATGAAGTCGAAAAAGTTGAATTTACTAGTGATTTATTAATAATAAACAGATGAAAAAGTTAATAGAAAACGAAAACATCTTTTAAAAAATAAAAAAAAAACATATTATAGGGTATATATTTCAGAATTGCCTGTAAGAAAGGCATTTGCTAATCTTCAGTAGTTCTCGAGCTATTGAGTTTTTTATGACCTGCGGTCAGGGACAGCGCCGCTGTACCTGTAGGGCGGTAACTCCCCCCCCAGTGGAGATTCTCTCTATCTGGAGAATGATCATATCTGATTATATCTGTGAATTCAATGATCGTATGGATTAACAAGAATTATAAGTTGATCACGAATTACACCAAAGTAATCAAAGAAAAAATAGGAAGGAGTTAGATTCACCGAGCACGGACATTTATCAATTTGTTCAATTTGATGCGATCTTACGAATCTGAAATTCATTGTTACGAGAAAACTGTTTTATTTGTTTATTAATAAATCACTAGTAAATTTAACTATTTCAACTTCATTTCGCTCGCGGAAACTTGCTCTTATTTAGAATGAAAAAAGTATTCTACCACTTATTCGCTAAAATTAGCATGGAATGCCCCATAAGGAAAAAAACACTGCTACAATTGATTACTTTTCTTGATCATAGTAGAGGTTTTGGATATTATCGTTGAACGGATAATGAAAAATTAATTAATTAATTAATCAATTCTACATTTTAATTGTTTATTCTTGAATGTAAAATTCCGTTTTGGAGATGATGATTACAACATTGATAACTATGTCCAGTTTTATTAGGCGAATACTTTGGGTTCTTTCACTTTTATTATTTTTGTACAGAATCAAGGAAATTCATTTGTATTAAATTACAGTAATTAATTTGTATTTACGATTCTTTTTTCGTCGAGGGGAGCGTCGAATAGTCGCTAATACCCTGTACATATTTACATCTTCATTTTACGATGAATAATTCTTTTTAAACAATTTTTCTTGTCAAATAATACTTCTTGTTAATTCTTGTTCCAATGATGAATATTGTTACATCGAATTTCAATTTATTACGATAATTGTATTCTCTGCTTCTGAATATTGTCAGTCCGATTGAATCCCGCGAATCAGCCATAATGAAATTTTTTCAGCGGAAAAATATGAATATAAGGAAATAGAAGAATTGCCGTCCGGAGTTTCTTCGAGTTTATTCGCGATTTTTTTTCTTTCTTCCAATGTGTCTTTTGTTTTTCACTCTGGTAATGATTAGGTGCAGATGGCATTTATTTAAGACTGGAATTGTGCCACAGAAGCGAGTTTTCATTGGGTGGAAAAAATAAAATTATCCATGTTTTAATTTTTTCACATCTTGAGCCAAATTTATTTTATACTCATAGTTGAAGTGAAAAAAAATTCTTCTCGTTTTAAGCACGTGTTTTTATGCACTTTTTTAATGAATTTGATGATGACATAAGGTGTCGATGGTAAATTTCCTTCGTTGAATATTTTGTATGTATTCCTGGGGATTTATTATGCTGATGAGAAACTTTAATAGGAAAATATGAAAATTTGAAGTGGAACAGAATTACAACTGAGGGGACAGTCGGATTGGAGAGAGCAGGAGGTGAATGTTCTTGCCAGTGCAATAATTAATTGATGAAGATTGTTGTTTATGAAGTGATAAAGTAATTTTTTTCTATTTGTATTCATTCTTCATATATCTCGGAAACGAATGGCTTGAGGAGAAAATACCTCTGGACCTTTTTTTAAGGTACTGACATTTCATGTGAAAAATGTTCTTTGATATTTCAACTTAGAGTCAATGGTTAACGAAATAATTCCACGATTACATGTTACTACGAACATATTTTCAAAATTTTCTGCTTTAACTATAATTTTTGTAAATCAATGTATAATCCGACTGTCGAGCGTGCGAATATATGATTTTTTTCGGTAGAATCACCGGTGAATAATGTTTAACTGACTGACACGTAAATTTCTTTCGTAATTAGCAATTAAGGAGACGTAAAGTTAATGGAGGGAAAACGGAGAGGAGAGAATACGATTGTAGTCGTTACGTGTAAATCTTTGAGGAGTATAATTATAACAGTGATATAATATATTGTGAGTGTAAATAAATGAAGTTGAGGAAAAGCAGAATGAGGTGTTACGTTTATTGATCTTATTTACCCGGATCGGTAGTGAATGGTAATTTTATCAGATAATGCCATTTTTGGTACACAGATTACGAAAAGAATCACTCAGGCCAGAGGGAACTCTGATTGGATTAATTACTTCAGTTAATGAGGAAAGTCTTCGACACCAGTAAGCACTTAATTAAATAGGAAGAGAGAACATCTCTGGACAATTGAAAATTCCACAAAAATATGGTTTCATGTGCTTTGAGTGCTAGAGTGACTCAGTGATTTTACCAATGAATAACATCTCATCTTTTCCATTTGGAAATTCTAAAACTAACGACCTTCCCTCTCCCCTTCTCCTTCCTAACCACCTTTTAACATCCATGACAGCAAAACCTATTGGAACCCCAGTGCAATTACCACACACCGGATGAAGCCAAAAAAACCTACCGCTAATGGACTTTACAAAAAAATACGCCGGTGGGACAAAAAATCACCGAAATGTGACAGTGACTCGGTAAAACAGAAAAGTGTAATCGTCACATTTGTATCATACCCTTGTAACAATGGGTTTCCGTTTGAGAATTGAACCCGTTACAACAGTTCAGATGACGAGTCTCATTAGCATGGGGGATTATATTGCTCGTCCGTTATGCAGTTAATCTGAAACTTCCAGTGGTAGAGGATTTTTATAAGAGTTACAGCCTCAATGATCTTCAGTCGAGGACTCGATTTCCGGTCAATTGCCCCAGTTTTGTGGATTACCTTGACGTTGATTAAGACGTTTCATCTTTGTAATTTTTTTACATTGCAGTGACAGCTCTTCAATTCTTGCCATTTAATTTTTGGATTCTTGTCGGACTCATTACTTCAGTGTCAGTATGAATGTTGAATTCAGTGCTTATTCCAAAAATACTGAGTATTCTAATTAATCCATTAATCGATTACTAAATGGCACTGAAACGATGAATTAATTTCCCATTTTGCGACTGCTTCCCAGCTATAAAATCGAATAAATCCGCATTTTGTCAGGGAGAATTGAGAAAAGAGATCTCTGCCACAATAGAATTAACTCACCTCGGTAATTTTTTAATGTCACTTTAATTAAGTCCGCGATAAGAAAAAGAGTATTCATTTCTTACTAACTGAAACACAATGAGATGATGGATAAAGACATTTATTCATTTTTGCTGTTGAAAAGAAACACTCGTTCTCTCTCTCTTGGGATTTGTCTTCCCTACTCCACTGTCTCAATTCCCGGCTAATCCGTTCAACGACGCAAAAAGTGACCTTCTGAGAAACTCATATGCACGTGCAGATTTACCGTACGTCTAATTGTTACCTGCAATTATTGTAGTGTGAGGCTCAGGAGGGGAATTAACTGACTGATGCATGGGCACACTCACCCACAACAGAACCAACGTGATCTGAATAATTTAGGTTCCAGTGCTCCGAAAATCTGAATCTCTCTCTGGCAATGCAGAGAGATTAAGTCATAACATTTCAAATTATGAGAGTCGCACGATTTGATTTTTTATTTATTAATTTTTGTAACATTACCATAATTAGAACAAATACGAATTTCGATTCGTTTCCTCTAATTACTTTATCCTCTCAGCAATGACTTGGGAATGCAAAACTTAATTCTTCATTGGCTAATTGTATAGTTCTTCTTGCCCCTCCTCAGTGTTATTGAAAGTAGAATAATTATTTAGGCATATAATGTGAAGCTGAAATCTAATTCATCTTTTTGGTAATTTTCTATTAACAATTTTGTTGACTCGCAGGAGACCAGTTTGGTAACTTATTCGTTGTTCTCCGAGTGTATGATATAAAAACGTTACATGGTTTTATTAGAAGAAATAACTATTTTTGATAAACTCATGACAAATTATTCCGCTCTCTTTTTATAGTTGTTAAAACACCGTGATTTTTTTTTTTCATACGTCGCAATGACAAAAATTACAGTAATTTTTCATCTCCAATCACAATGGCCCAATTTTCTGACACTATCTATTCTTCTGAGTGACAATAATTATCGCTTCCTGAAAACAAAAAAAAATAAAACGCATTGAAAGCCCCATGACCATTCAACCCCGAGAACGAGGCCAAAAGCCGTAAGTCTCAAGTCTATTGTCACCCGACATTTTACCATAAAACATGAGATACTACTCAACCCATTCGCCTGGAGCACTCGAAATCGTCACAATGCGAGTGAATCCTCCAGCCCACTCAGTGACTCGTGGGAAAACAAATTCAAGAGTCTCGTATATCCGAGGAGCCTCGGGTGGTAGGGGGGCAATACCGGGATGCTCTAGGACAGTGCGAAAGAAGGGATTAAAACCCCCACCTATTAAATACGAGGAAGTAGTACCAAGTGTGGCATGGGAAAGCGAGCCACATCGGGGGCGTTCTTGGGTATCCAGCCTCAGTATAATTTCAGACATCCACTATCACTGTTCCCCAGAGGGATTATAATCAGCTGTCAAAAATCATCGAGTCGTCAAAAATAAAAACGACTAAACTCTAAAAATAAAAGACAAAATATAGCTCAAAAGTAAAATACAAAAAAATCCTCTTCACCCTAGAAAGAGCGGAATTGAATTCCTAAGAACTGGTGGGGTAATTGTCAGATTATCATTATTTGTCTCATCAAAAAATAAAGAAGCTGGTATTGACGGAAAAAATTGGATTTTATAGTGGAGAAACGCCAGTCATTTGAGACGAATGCGAAAGATATCTTTGAGAGATGCAGAAGCTTTTGAAGTTGACTGATAATGACTCTGATGTAATGAGAATAAATCAACGAGAGTAATTGGAAAATCGGCGGAGTCATCCTCGGCTTAGAATTGCTATTAAGTAACGGTGGAGTCATTGGAGGCTATTAGGAAGGATTGATCGGAGGTAATGAGATGCCTGTAGAGACTCATTAATTGTCGTTGAAATTAATGTTTTTAGTTTTGATGCGGGGACTTGTTTTGTTCGCTTCGGAATTTATTGTATATTGTTTTATTTTGTTTGTTTTTGGTGATCTGGGGGTGGTCAGGCGAGTCTAATGGACGGGTCGTCACTGCCACCCGACGAATGTCGAGAGCAAGAGGAGGATCTTCGGTGCATGAAGACCGGTTCGATGTGCATAAACGGTGAGTATCATTTTATTTTCTTTAGGGGTTGATCCTGCTGATTTCTCTTGAAAAAAATCTGTGGAAAATATTGCAATTGAATTTGTTTTAATTGTCTATAAAAATCGAATTGCATCGGTTTTTTCGGTAGAACTTTTTCTATCGACAAAAAAAATGCGCAGATGACCGCGAAATTTTTGAATCGGTCAAAACCTTACAGAATTTTTTCTAGTGAATTTCCTCGATTTTTAAATAAAATTCGGTATCAATTAATTCAATATTCAAATAAACATGTGATATAGTTACAGCGGACTAATTATTTGAAATACTGCTGTATAATGACAAACTATCAACTAAAATATTTCCACTTGTTCTCTTTAAACTTCTCTTTTCCTTTCTCATTATTCCACTTTTTTCATCTCATCTCTCCCCGTTGCGTTATGATTCTGAGAACAGAATGAAAATTGCATGAAGAAGGTAATGTTCCATCCGGCAACGGTATTCAAACAGTGGTTCGACGCGTTTAATGTTTACAAACAGATGCGCACGCGATGGCATTCCTCTCCATACGTATGAATCCACCGTTCTCGTCCAATATGAGATCTCTCAATGGAGAATCCGAACATTGTCCTTATTTAATCCTTAAGAAACGCACATAATGCCATAGTGAGACTACACAGATAAATAAATGAATAATTCACATAAATGCATGACATGAAATTCCAGTAAAAATGACGGAACCTATTATGCATCTCACGTAATCTGCTGGTGTGAATCGCTTCCAGTCAATTTCCATAGGAATTAAACGGAATAAATCTGGAATGATCTGTAAATTTTCCGGTATGTCACTGAAAAAATTCAAAAGTCACGTAATTTTTCTGGACGTTGTAAAATCTAATAGAAATTTCGAGATTCATCATACCTCAGGATATAACACTTCTGGAATGTTTAAAAATTTCTGCGAAACGTGTGGTTAACTAGTTGTGAAGCGTCGGACGGAAGAGTAATTTTTACGAAACGTAAAATTTATGTGACGGCTGACATTTATTTTGAATTTCACTTCGCTCCCAGATTACGCTTTGCTGCGTAATTTTTAAGCCTTTTTTCTAGTAATTTTTCTGGAATATTTCTTTCCGTGCATTTGACGTACTCAGTATTCAACTGATAATTTTGTGATATTACAAAATAATTTTCAAAAAAATCTATTTTTATGGAAAATCACTATTTTCCAACTTGTATGATTTTCGTTTGCATTGTTGTTGTTGTACCGCATTATTTTTTGTACCTGTAACCATTCTCACGTAGTACAGATATACGGGAGCTCGTCGCCAGACTAATTTTAGTATATTGCTATACTTATGCGGTCTATAACGCGCATGCAGGGCAAAAAATACATAAGGTAACAAAGGCGGTCGCAAGACGATGATTGTTCATTATTTTCCAAACCATTTGTTCTCGATTTCAAACAAAAAAAAATTTTAATTTTAATTTTTACCATCAAAATCGCGATCAAATCGATCGAAACAAGGCTCACTTCGGCCCAGTGGCAAAATATTTATTATACATAAGATAAAAAGGCTTTTCATTGACAAGTAATTGCTGTTTTCACTGCAGCCAGTGCGGAACGAGAATGTTACAGAAGCTTTTCAGGGTTCATGAAACTCGAATTATCGTCTGCATTAGAAGTAATAACGAGCGTTTAAAAAATATTGCGCACTAAATTGAATATTATGTACTACTTTTTACAAAAAGAGAGTATATTTTCATTTTGCAATAATTATATTCATAAAATAAGAATGAAACTAAACCACGAACTAAAAAATTACAATTCAAAAATCGAATATTTTTAATGAAACCTGTAGCCACTTTGAATAATTGAATATTCCCGATCAAATTGTATGTGAATTACTCTCCAAAATAATGCAAACACAATTTCCCCCCCGGCAGTAAACTCAGCGATTACCCCCGCACAATTCTCCACACGATTAAATTGCTAGATCGTGTGATCCTTCGTCATGCTGACGTGAATAATAGCCCAGTAAAGTACTCGGAGGCATGCGATAAGACCCCAGTGCACAGACTGAGTGGGTATGTAGGTACTCAGGGCTCTACACACCGCAGTTGGTTAGCGGTATTAACAACCTGCTGACTTATTCATAAACGAGACCGATCGTCTCGATGACCATACATGCGACTAACTATACCATCCAATCAGTCGTATGTGCACAACACTGAAGGCCTGTAATCAGGGATTAAGGAGGTACTGCTTCAAACGGTAGCATTTCCTGGTGTCGAGACCGTTAACCACAGCATTTTGAATATTCTTGTCGGCTCATTACTCACTCGATTCCTGTCTTCGTATCACCTTTCGAGTTTTTACGAATTGTTCCCCAACCCCTCTGCACGGCCTTCCCCAAGGGCCAAGGAACCTCATCCTGAGGGGAACGCCTTGGCCCGGTAAAGTTGTCTCTTTTACGAGACTTCCACTCAACAATGAAACCGAGAAATTAGAAACGCCAGAAAAATTGACGCCCGGAAGCGAACCCGGGAGGTTCCCCACACCGGTCTGACGCTTCTTGTTTAACAATGGTTTTAGTATATATAATAAAAAAAACAATAGTTTTAAAAAATATGTATAAAAGAATCGTGGGAGTTTTGAATTATATGGCCAATTGCTGGGCTCTCAGAATCTGACTAGTCTGACGCTCTAACCACTCGACCATTGCCATCGGTTCATTACTCACTCCTCGTGTCGGGAGACACTCCTGAAGATCAATTTTTAGTAATAATTCCACGAGACCTCCAAAATTATCGGATATTACCCTCGTGTT
>JAPYZN010000193.1:0-68159 GCA_030522865.1 Psyttalia lounsburyi
TTCATTTCGATTGAAACAATTTCCTTATAATCTGTTTTTAATCGACTTATACTCGATTCCAACAGATTTCCAGGTTGAATCGACTCGCAATCGACTTTCAGGGAACTTGATTGTAGGTCGTTTAACCTACCCAGACTCGACATCACAATCGACCAACGATCGAATGACAATCGGCTAACCGGGTCGCTCGATTCTTAGAATCGACAGGTCCGCCAGGGAACATTTAATTGTCTGCAAAAAAGGTTTTGAAAATGTTTCCTTAAAATTACTCATCAATTTGGATTTTTAAAGATGGTTAACCTCGACTTCTCCAGAGATTTGGAGAACAAGTGTCTAAAAATCAGCAGCAGAGTCCTGCCAACGCAGGCATCTTATCACTACATGTCGGCATTCACTGGAGATGAATTGAATACTATCAAGTTGAGGGTAAATTAAAACTAATTAAAAATGTAATGGAACTAGTGACTTAATTGGCTGAATAGGTTTCAGACATTTTTAAAGAACTGAAGCAAACACTCAAGTCAGAATTTGAGGAGATTCATTGGGTTTCGCCTGAGGGACGAGACTTGTTCATGAAGAAATTGGATGACATTAAAATATCTATTCCCGAGCTTTCTCATTTCAATGATGAGCTGCAGGAATCTCGACCAACTGTACCAACTGAATTTTTGTGGGCCGCGATGGTGGTTGAACTCACATCCAAATCTAACTTTGGAGAACTTCTAAAAGAGAACCCTAACACACCTAAACTTTTGTGAGTAATAATTTTTTTATCGACTCACAACGAAACAAAAGCATTTGAAATAATAAAATTAGAATGAACTTGTAAAATTGAAAGAGTGAAATCTCTTGGAAATGAAAGTTTCTGGAGAATTAAAACTGGAGAGGACAAAATTTTTATTTACATTCAGTGAAAAATAGTAAAATAGAAGAAAAACTGGGGTAAAAACTGCAATCAAAATGAAGTAATTCATTTCATTTTCCGACTTAATTGGATCAACAATTTTTAAATCTAATTCAATTTGCAGTTGGCCACAATTTGCAACAGCATTTCAACCGCTTCCACGAGCTCTCCATCCCCTCAACACAATTCTACTCCCTCTAGGCGCCCTGGAGCCCCTAAAATTCGCCGGAAAAACCGAAATTAACGACTACGCAACACTTGCGAGTGTCGGTAATCTCCTAGCACACGAGATAGCACGTTTTTTCGATGAAATTGGTAAAGTAAATCATTAAAAGACTAATGACTGGTTTCCCTAGAGATAGCCTAAGTACGCTAATCACGTAAAAGTTGTCTCAAAACAATAAAAATCATATGATAATCAAAATCATAGGTACAATAATGTATTTACAATGAATCGTTGAGCGTCTGTGCAACATTTCTAATATTTTTTTCTTTCCTATCATTAATCATTCGATTTTTTCATTTGGTTTAGGTATTCGGTATTGGAATGGTACCCGAGACTCTCTCCCACCTCTTCTTCACGACAATAATTTCACGACGAGAAATTATGAGAGCTATGTCAGTTGTCAGAGAGACGAGATCTTTCAATATTCAAGTGAAATAACAATTCCCGGATCTAATCAGCTCGTAAAATTCAGGGTAAAAGCTAATTCATTAGTTTTATTAGTGACTTTTCGAGAAACTTTGGTGTTCGCATTTTTTTGTCTTCGTCAACTCCAAGGTCTTCAGTTTTTATTTCTTGCGCCTGATATTCCCCCAGAGTAAAAAAAATATTTCTCTCGAGTAGATGCCGCCGCAGACGTTAAACGAGAGACTTTGTGACGCCGCGGGCGTGAGATTGGCTCACGATACTTTGGACAGACTAGGGCGGGCCCACGGAAGGCCCACGCCGTGGCTAGACTTCAACGTCGACCAACTATTCTACATCGCTTATGCGCAGGTAATTCCCTTGTCGTATCAGTTACTTAAAGTTAATTCTCATCTTTCAACTATTCCTCATTTTGCATAATTATCTTCTTCAAGTTTCAACGAAAATTATGCAAAATCAATATCTGAATTCAACAGAAAATTGCATGAATTTGTTTTATCTATTTAAAAAATAAGTAGCAACTATTTATTTTCCATTAATCATTAATTATGAGTAATTAACTGAGAGAATTAACCAAAAAGTATTTGTTCTACGTTCGTCTACATTCTTTGTAAATGAGAAATGACAAAAGAAAATGCAAAAAAATTCATGCAAATTCGGAGAATTGCCTCAAGTCCAATCTTTAAACTTCTAAACATTAAATAATTTACAGACGCACTGTACAAAGGCACCACTCACTGCCTCATCCGTCTCGCTGCACGAGAATCCCCAGTTGCCAGGTAGACTGCGAGTTTCTGCGGCCGCGATGAGTAACAGAAGAATCGGCGAGACCTTCAACTGCGCTGAGGGCTCTCAGCTGTTGCCAGCAGTCTCCTGCGGAGTATTTCCATACCTCGAGGTTGCCGTCCCTACAGCTTAACAATTCGCAATGTCAAAGGGGAGGCTCACATCCAAACACCTACAGCCTGGGAAATCTATTCCTAATTCATGTCTCACAGCTTTTTTACTCTCTACTCTCGTCTTTGTAGTTTTATGGCATTTCGCGGGGGGTCATAACGAGCTTTGGAGGTATGTCATTGATCAGGTGGTACGACTAGAACGTTCCAATGAGTTTGACGGCCCAGGACGATTACAGCTCCTTCTTTCCGGAGTCAGGAGCCTCTGCAGGGCAGTCTTCAGCGATCTCCAGTTGTCCTGGAATTTTAAACATCTCATTTGTTAGAGATAATCGAGTGTACACTTTAAAATGGTAACGAAGTATCGATTATTGATAATTATTTATTCTCGTTAAAAATTAATTAATTTTTTTTCTGTTTAATTTTTTTTAATCTAATTCCATTCCAAATTTTTTTCAACCTTCCCTTATTTTTAGAAACTCTAAACAGACGATTTTCTCGTCAAACTTTTAGCTCTCATTTGTAAATTAACGACTGGCGATGATAATACTATAAAATTTATTTTGAAAAAAATTATATCTCATGAATTTGAGGATAATATTCTTTTACGAGAATCTAAATATGTTCGTAACAGTTTAAAATTATGAAAATCGATACTCTCGTTCCAGAATTAATGCTCAGGACTGTCAAATAAAATCTTGAGTTCTTAAACTTCTAGAAGACCTCCAGTGCTCTTCTATAACTGGACGTGTGATGATTAAAGCCTCATTTTTAAATACAATGTTATCGATAATTATTATTTTCACGTGGGATTACTGACACATACCATCACATGTAGCTGTTTCGACGCGACACTTGTCCTGTTGAGTCGGCGGGTTTAGCTTTTCCGTCTGGAAATGAAATATTCGCATGCACAGAGCAAAAAAAAATGTTAGTTCCACAAAAGAAAAATAAATAAAAAAAAACCCAATTCAGTAATGAAGTGTTAAATCGGATAATTTTTCAATTTAGGCCCGCTGATAAATATTTCTGGCATTTTGCATTCACAAAAAAATTTTAACAGGTAAAATTACTCAGGTTGGACAATATCTACGAATGAAAAGTAAATATTCATCGAGAGCCGACCAAAAGCGAAAGGAATTATCAATTTTAAACGCCTCATTACTAAAGTGGAAAAATAAAATCAAACTGATATCAAACAAAACTCAACAAAACAGTAAAAATCAATGCAAAAAATCTCATAAAACACTGATAAAAACTGTATTTCAATGAGGGTAACCGTTGAGTTCATGTTTTATCACCAGTTATTGACGTGTTAAAACAAACCAAACTGGTTGTAGAGGATACCTCGAAGTATTTATGCCAGAGAACGCAACCGTAGACACACAGGACTGATATTAACGACTGACAGAGCAGCCAGACGATGATGTTGACAGCCTGAGTTCTCTCGAAGAGCTCAGCGCCATGTTTGATGCAGAGTAGCGCCTCAGTGACCATTATTGCACCATAGACCCAACACTGGGTACCAACTCGACTGCATGTGGGGTCTGTGACGTACATATAATATTGTCTAGAAGAAAACAAATGATGTTCAGGCAGAGAACCTTTTCCAATAAACAAGCGATACCGAGCCAGACTTAAAATAAGCTCAACAGATCGAGGCGTGTGGATAGAACGCCTTAAAAAAATTATATTGCTCATGTTTTGGGACCAAAAGTTATTGCCAAGCTAAAACAATTTGTCTTTGCGGAGGAACAATGCCCACAGTTGATCGCAATAAATTGAATAATTGATATCAAAGGAATTACCTGACTGAAGGCGCTACGATCACCCCAACGAGAAATAATCTGGATACGACAAAGGGATGTGACGGTGGAAATTCGTAAACGTGTTTAAGAAAAAACGTGTTCAACTCAGAGACCTGCCAGAAAATAACTAGCTGGCACAATGCAACAAACCGCATATACGTGCATGTTGGATCGAGCCATCTGGTAGATGTCCAGCTTGCCGGTGTGAATTGTAGTACAGCACGTTTTAACTTTCCGGTTGTACTCTCGATGTCCCTTATACTGACCCACTTGTACTCGCGCATCTCGAGAATTGAGCAGATTTTCAGGCCCACCCAGATACCTGGACATTGAATAGCATCATTGGTGATGTGTTGAGACTAAATGAAACAATTGCATTCGATTTTTTCTGCTGTAATAAGTTCAATTTTCCCCCAACTTCTCTTGTCCACTGCAGAAATCAGCGATTCCCACAAATGACAATTCATCAGGTTTTCACTCAGCGAATGAATCGAGTCTTCTTTCATTTATTGATGATTGTCTAATTTATAATTACCAAGAGCATTGCAGACGAGGACATCGAGTACAATGGCATCCCACCAGCACTCGATGAAATTCGGTAGTAAATGCGCAAAAGCCATTTCCGTGAGTTCCCACATGATGCTAGTGGCCCAGAGTAGACCCAGGTGCCTGATCAAGACCGCCTTGAATGTCCAACCGAGAAAATGAGCGAGGGCGTAGATGTCCAATTGATTCCAGATCTTCTCCACAGTTATATCAGAACAGTTGACCCCGTACTCCTTATCCATGTCGATGTGAAAGTTGGAGAGCTTGGGATCCACCCAAATCCGAATCTTCCGAACAGTTTCATAACTCTGGAAGAGCATGAAGAGGAGCACCATGAGGTAGAGGACACTGCAGCCGAAGACTATCCTCCAGACTGCTGGGTGGGGACGTGTGAAGGGGCCATTTGGAAAGGTTAGCACTGATATTATCAGGAAGAAGAAGATTACGCAGTGAATGCCTGCCCAGATGTTGTCATTCTCATCTGTAACGTCTCTAGAGATGACAGAAAATATTCATTTCAAGGGGAGACAAATTATTCCACTCCACCATCAATTAAATAAGATTGTTATGTATGACAAAAATAATTCTAAGGCCTCCATTTTACCCCTCGCCTACCCTAAGTCGTTAAGGAATGCTTCGAGCTCACCTGACAAATGCGAAATAAATAACAGCTCCAATGGAGATGAGGAGGAGTGTGATAGTATGAGGTGTGTAGAAAAATTCAATGGAGATGTCATCGACAGGCCTCTCATTGATATTCGGAAAACTGTCGGTTTCAGGGCGCAATTGATGCCCTCCACTCAATTCCACACCACTGGCACTCCTTACAACACCACTGGCCCCCTTTTTCACTGATCTATTTCGCAAGGAACCCGACGTGGGCTCATTGTTGATGGCCATCGTGGGACAGTCTCCCAATTTTCCCTGGTTATCGTCCAATTTTCCTCTGCTCCAATTTTTCACGAGCACCTGGTGCCACTTGTGTCACGATTTTCTCCCACTTGTCACTCGGGGAAAGGTCAGGGGGAGTTCTTTTGAGTCTTCTGGCCACCGTTCGCAGCCCCTCTAACTCAATTAGAGGTATTGAATTGGAGGGTCGAACGAGATAAGTCTCTTTTCAATGAAAATGTTAGGCTATGTTGCTCTTTCAACACTCGTGGGAGATCAGCTGATGGACCAATTGCGAGTGGATGATTCGGGGGGAAAATGCGACATCTCGCGGGGGTTCCAGCCATTCGTTCAGAGAAGACAACGAATTGGAAGCTATTTCTGTAGCAAAGGGGTTAAATGGTCTAGGTCGATTTTGAAGGCTCTCCAGTTTATCACGAATATCTCGAAATCTGGGGGAGATGGAAAAATGTTCTCTTCACCTTTTTTATAGCCCTCAATTGGCTCTACAAAAAAGGTCGTAATGAGAATTCTCTCATCTTCATCGGGTTTTGAGATATTCCTGAAAGAACTCAGTTAAAAATCGGTCAACTTTCACCATTTCATCGCTACCAATGTTTTATGGGGCAGCAAAATTGTTGAGAGTTGATTAAAGGTCCTTTTATTGCTTGATCGTTTATTAACAACCCATTTCATTCATCCGGATTAATCAGCGGAGATAATGAAGCAATAAACATTGCCTCTGATTGATTAACGAACATCAGTGCATCCACATGGAGACTTCAAGACCCCAAGGGAACCAGTTGTCTCCAGTGTCTCCATATTTGGCAGACTTTTTTTTTCCTCCTCCTCTGCCTCTGCTCCTTTTTCTCTATTTACTACACAGAGACAGGCATTACATCGTCCCACACAATTTTCTCGGAGTCTGTTCTGTTAATATGAATCACCAATGGAGAATTCCGTCCAACGGTTTTTGTTCTGCACATTCTCCCGTGAATATTAATATTGAGACCCTATTTTTTATGGGAAAAATAAATATAGCAGCTCTCGACACTAATCATCGCAAGGTTTTATTATTAATTATTAAATTAAATTAAATTGAACGATTTTTTAAAATAAATCATACTTTTTTTTCTTCTGTCAACAAAAGCTTCTTCACCAAAGGGAAAATTATAATCAACGTCGGTATCATAATAAATTATTCCCGACTGATAAGTCCAACGATAATCCTATCAGCAGATAATAAAGATCCAGAAGGCCAGAACAAAAAACTAAACACGAGAAAACACGCACAAACCCCCCGTTTTATTTCAACGTTCAAAATATTTAAAATCAACCAATCCACCTCTGGCTCTCTGTCCTACTCACCAATCCTGGGCCTTCCCGCTCCCCCACACGTGAAGCCAAGTCCTCTCTGTCCTATTCCTTGGATATGCGTTTACTCACTTGGGTTACCGACGCCAGAATAAAAGCCGTCAGCAAACACGTCCCGAGGTCCAGACAGTTCGCGTCATTTTGTGGAATTAATCGCTGGAAAATATCAATTCACAGTAAAATACCGAGTACTACGATATCGTTGGACAGTATCAGTGGTTATTGTGCATTCACCAGCTCGTGATTGTTGGTTCTACTCGTCGGGGTATGTAAAACCAGGAGACAAACCATTTGTAAACACAGACGCCAGTTCTCTTTCTTTCGTCAATTTTTTTTTACTCGTGGAAAATTCAATGAATCGCCGAATTTACGTCTCGGCGATTTTCCTTGGAAGTTATGTTGATTATTAAAATATTGAGAACAAGATAAAAATACGTGTTCTGTATTTATTTTGATGAGCTCCATTTTTTTTCATTTACAAATATTCCTAAGACACGAAAAATATCAGAAGGCAATGCCAAAACCCCATTTTTTATCCAAAAAAATGGCTGACATTTTGTTCTCAATTATTCTCAAATCTCTTCAATAAATTCCAACAACTCCCAAGATAATAGAATTTCAATTAAAATTATCTGTCAAGAAATTCCTTACAAAATTGAACAACTCCAATTTTTTTTTGGCATAAAAAAATCCCTTTCCCTTCCACTCCTCCAAAAAATTCGCATTATTTTGTTGTTTATGTTCTTTATCATTTGCGATCAATAATTTAATGACTCGTTTACTCAATTAATTTATAAAAATATTTCTGGACACTCGTGAAACGAACGAGAATCTCCCCCAGTGGAATTATTGTTCCAACAAATGTGGACAATTCTCTGGATAAATTAGCAAATCAATAAAAAAAATGGGAATGTCTTTCTCTCGTGCAAGTCTCCCTCTCTCTCGGTCGTCCTAACAAAGGGGCGAGTGCACCTGGCCCGCTCCAACAGTCAATTCTCCATTCCCATAAAGGAAAGAGCCAGGATGAAGACTATTTTCGACTGAACAACACGATTTTTATCGGTTTATTAATTCCCCGGAGACCTTGAGACCGATATCGATGAGTCAATGACTCTCCAGTGCTCTCGCTAACTTACAAGATTGCACTGTTGATTTTTATTCACTCCCCCTTTGTTCCTACGTTTCCATCGATTCGGGCTTTGGAATCGAACGGTTTGTCGTCTGTCTTTGTTTTCAGGCATTCAATTCTTCTTTTTTTTTCAATGTTTGACGTGTTTTTTTTTGCAGGAGAGGCTCGAGAAGATGACAACCACTGCGGAGACGCCTGTTATTACTGAATGTGAGTGGAGATATTTTAATTACCCTAGGCTAATTGGAATTATCGTTCAATTTGACGAGTTTAATGGAACGTTTTTTAATTAATTAATTGACATGATTTATCGCCGATTTTCTGATGGCTTCTTTGGCAATTGCGGAGAGAAACTGAATTTTTTCTCATGGAAATTACATTTTTAGGGAATCAATATTTTTTTTATGCTGTAATTATTTTTGTGGGGGGAGGAATGGAGAATAAGTTCACTTAAAAAATTATTAAACTGTGAATCGAGGCTCGACACAATGAGAAGGTGTGCCATGCTCACAGATCCTTAACAATTTAAATTCGTGTATTGCCGGAAGTATTAAGGTTCATTGAGTAAAACAAATTTCCCCTCTTGAATTTTTTTATTGAGGCTGACGTGCCTTCTCTTTCGATTCTCCCTTACATCCGGCGGCTGGAGGTCTATCAAAGGACTCAAAGTGGACTGAATTTCACTGGATAATAATCTTTGAGATTGTTTCTATTCTGAGGGATTCACTGGCTTCAGATCAAATTTTTTCGCTCTCAAGCAATTTCTGATAAAGTCGAATGGTTTCAGCTCCTGGGGAAAAAAAAACATTGAGACTCTGGACTTTTTTTCGAGAGAGAGAGAGACAAATGTCGAAGTTCCTTTCAGGCTGACTGAAAAAAAATGTCATGCTGCTTTATGTACTGAACCAAGACGTTAAAAGGATCCTGGGGTCATAGCCCTCTCCGTCCTCGAGGTCCAAGTATTCCCCACATATAAACCAGATAGTGAACTTTGAGGTGGCAACTGCAGGGTCCTCTCCTCCACTGCAGTCGCCAAAGTCAGTGGTTCTCACCGGGAATTTTTTTTCCACTTAAATCCCCCCCCGGTCGATCGATCCTCGAGTGTATTTTTGGATTAATTTCCTCGGGTGTAACGAGTACCTCGTAATTAGGGACCTCCGGGTGAGGAAGCTCCTCAGGAAGAAAAAGAGGAAATTCACATTTTCAGGCTCAAAATAGAGGACACGACATCACAAACAAAGAATATATATTTTTTTAATTAAATGCAATGCAATAATACAATAATTTCTAGAGAATTAATATTCAGTGACAAATTTTATCCTTAAAAACGGGTACAGAGTTTTTAATTCTTCTTTAACATTCAGAAATTAAACAACTCAACAGCGGTCGATCCTCGAATGTATTTTCGGATTAATATCCTCGGGTGAAACGAGTCCTTCGTAATTAGGGACCTCCGGGTGAGGAAGCTCCTCAGGAAGAGAAAGAGGAAATTCACATTTTCAGGCTCAAAGTAGAGTCCACGACATCACATACAAAGAATATATATTTTTTAAATTAAATGCAGTACAATAATCCAATAATTTATCCAGAATAACCTTCAGTGGCATAAATTTGATCCTTAAAAATGCGTAGACAATTTAAAATTATTTACCATTGAGAAATTAACCAACTCAAGCGATTTTTTTCGTCTTAACCAAAAATTATATTTCCCAGTGTAGAAAGAGAATTCGTTAGCTCTCTCATAACACCAAAAATACAACTGTTATCTTGAATAAAAAATGATTCGCCCAGGCTGGAAGTCAATAACTCCAAAATATTCCCAGCACATCCAGCCTCTGTCCGATCTACATGACTTAAATTCATGTGGAGGACTCGATTGGTCCGAGGGCCGGCGATGTTGCGTGGGGTAACTTGATTCTCGTCAAACCATATCCGTAGAAAATGGGTGTATCAATGTCGACCGGAGACGCCGTAGGTTTCACTCGGGAGAAATCCTCAAGAATACTCCAACACTCGGCGTATGATTAATTGATACCGAGTATGATAATAAAGAATGTCATGGCGAGGAACTAGTTCACTGCACATCCCCCCGAGGAGCCAGTCGCTCTGAATAATTCACGGATTTCTATTATAAATAAACCATTCGAATGGCCAAATGAATTGATGAGGACGGAATAAAGCAGTTGGTTAATGGGGGGAAACCAGAGAAATTCTATTTATTCCCCGGAGCAAGATTCCTTTTTAAAGAGTCAAAGAGGATTGTACAGCCGCTTTTAACCATCGAGTTTCACATTTTTCAGTGGAAAAGGAAATTCACGTTAAGACTTATCCCCTGTCACTTTTGTCATTCCGTTTTAATTTGCTCCAGTTTATAATCGAGAGAATTTTCATTCCATTTTTGGAATTGTCACGTGCCCCCGTCTCCATTTGAGGAGGGTCATTGTCGTCTGCGAGGCGAAGCCAATGCTTAATTAATAGAAAAACAGTTCGCTACCGGAATAAATTAATAACTCGACAAAATTCCCAATTTTCGAATTAAAATCCAAGTAAAAAATTCAAAATTATTAAAACAATTTTCTTTGAATTGAACAGAAATTTCCAATCGACGGATTTAATTTTGGAGACGTTTTTCACTCTGGCAGGTCTTTATTTATTTAACTCCTGGAATTCTTTGATGAAACATCTTTTAGCCATGAAAAAGCGATTCGAAGCCGTCCAATCCCCCTCGAATGAATAACTCACCCCATCTGTAATTCGAGTACAGCGATTTCTGCGGGTGTAATTTCCCCCAAGATACGACGAGGGATGAAGGTAATCCCAGAGGCCAATGAAGGTCCAGGATTAGCTGGAGGTGTTGTGTCGACATTTTAGCTCGCGTTAGTTATTCATGATCCGCTGGTTTATTTTTTGACAAGGGGAGGGTGCACCTGCGGCTGCCGACGCCGATTCGGGGGTTCAGGTAGCAACAGACGGGAGAGTATATTTTTTTCATTCTGCTGACCGCGACAGGTAATTAATTCGCCTGTCTGTGGACACTAATTAATAGATTCATTAATTATGCATTTATGAAGATAATTTCAATTTCTCGGTCGAGTGAATTGAGAATTGAAAAGAGTTTTAATAAAAAATGTCTCATTCTGTAGCCAAGTGGCAAAACGAGATAACTGCATTTTACATATTTTTTCGAACCCCTATTATCTCAGTAAGGAATAATCCTAGTAGAAATTATCATGAGACGTTTTTTGTTGCAAAATTGATCAGCTTCAAAAATGATCTTGTGACATTATCCCCTAAAACCACTCCCTACTGAGTTAATCCGCGTTTTATGAAGAGAGGAAAAACATTCTTATCTCGTTTTCCCAGTTCGCTGCAGAATTATTGTAATTAAAAAAATTGTTCTCCAGAATATTTTTTCAAAATCAGTAGACAAATACTCTCGACTGCGATTGATAATAATAATTAAGTCGATAATCGATCAAAATTAATTACTAATTATTAATCATTTATAAAAATCATTGAATGACTGAATTTTTAATTCCCGCGACGGAATTTCCCATTTTTTCTCTTCTCGAATTCTCAAAACAATCCCCCAAATATCAATTTTTCCGTCAAAAAAAATGATCCCCTGTGGATTCTGTGCGACACGTGCCCGGCTCAGGCCCTGGAAAAAAAAACCCTCCGCGGATGGGACTAGGGGTAGTCAGCAGTAGTTGTATAATGTCAGGGGGTGAGGAGGGGGTGGGTATTGAGCGACGCCGGGCGTCGTGGCGCAACCGTTGGATCAGTCACCCTCTAGCCACCGCCCCAGGAACAACACTTTCACGCTCTCCCCGTCATCCGAGTATTCACTTCCGGGAAGATCTCTCAGTTCTTAGAGTCAAATTTTGTTGGGGGTATTTTAGTTTCTTTCTTTTGATTTTTCTTCCCAACTCCCGGAGGTCTTCAGGGGTTCCTAAATAAACGGACGAACAATGCTGATCGATCTTGTACGTGAATCCGTGTTGCAGTGCTTCTGTCACAGCTGCAAAGCTCCTCTGAGTGTCGTAGGTGAGTTGAAGGGGTGGGAATTGATGAGCTCACGGTTTTTACGGTTTATCGGCTACCCCGGCGAGTTAATGAGGGGATAATTGCCCTCATTAAGCCAAGAATCGAAGTGCATTGCAAAGAGCATTTATTATTAACCGACATCAATAAATTATTGACTTTATCTGGAATTTTTTTGCAGTTATCAACGCAATTGGAAAATAATTTGGATTTTTTTTTAATCAGCTGAAAATTAGGGGAATAGAATTTTTTTTTAAATTGTTTTGTACTCGTGAATTCGAGATTTGGGGTCTAGGGGCCTCAGGGCCTGCCGGTCGACTCGTAATTCGATTAAATTGGCTCCCGGCTTTTGCGGTTTTTCGGGGGGAGATTTTGCACGAAAATACTGTCCTTCGGGGAAATCCCAGGGCCGTTTACACGCGACCATATTTTTACCCGCAGTACCCGGCAACTCTCACCCCCTGATCGATACAAGTACATACGGTAGTTCAGGCCCACCTGCATTTCGATCAATTTTACGATAAGGGGGTACTTGTTTTCCAGTTGTCTTCCTACGATTCTTAGGGAGCGGATTGACGTAATTTAGTTTAGAAGGATTGATCAATCTTTTCATTTGCCATTTCCTTAGATCACTTGAATTGGAGAAATCGGAGGGAGGGATAGAGATAGGAGAATTTTTGTAAGAACCTTTTTTGCGGAGCGAAGTGAGATCTTAAAAAAAGGTCTAATTGAATTTTTTGCCATCTCTCGTCAATTATGAGATATTCATCGAAAATCAATTGATTTTTAAGTGGTAAATTGCTTCTTATCTGAAGACGTCTCCAAAAATTGAAAAAAAAATTTTTTTACTGATTAAAAAGAGAAAAAAAATTATTAAGCTTGTTTTGAGGAGCGAGATGAAATCCTAAAAAAGGATCTGATTGAAAATTACGTCGGGCTGAATGAATTTTCATTTTTTTCCTAAACAAAAAAATTAGGAAAATCCAGACAATCAATTTTTTTAATCAGTCGACCGAAGTAATTTAAAAAATAGATCGTGTAAAATTATTCCGCAATTACCGTACAAATTATCCGTCCGCACTGAATAAATTTGCCTAGAAATATCTCTGCAGTATTACGTGAGGGAATTTGCCCCCCCCGATGGGCTGATAAATTGCTTGAAAGTTGAAAAAGCCAAGGGGTCGGTAAATTAAATCGGATGGAGTCTCAGGGAAATGACAAAATGACAAAATACTTGGCAATGGATTTTGAGACCCACGTGTTCGATAACCGGCGCGAGGGGATCAGGGTGCGGCCCAAGATGGCTACACAATTTTACACCGGTGGCACTTGACGTGTAGCTGGAAAATCCGGGGGTTGATCGATCCTTCGTCATTCATTGGGGGGTTTATTCTCACGCTGTTGACTTATCCACTCATGTCCATACCATTTTTACTCTGCTCGATAAAAGCTGGACAGAGGAGGGGTAATGTACCCATGAAGAAACCCAGTGGCAAGGGAAAGCCGCGAACGAAACAGCCGAAGAAAGTGAAATTTATAAGTGAGTAGAAAACAAAAATTGTCTCCTAATTTTTGACAAAAAAATACTCGACATTTTATTTCCCTAGAATTTCTTTCTCATTTCCTGCTAAAATTGCGAGAATTTTGCGATGAAAAATGAATCCTACGTGAAAGACTGAATTTTATAATTAAAGGGGAAATTTTCCAGCTCAACTAGTCATTAAGTTATCTTGACAGGGAATTTCAGGGGGAAAAGTGATAAAATCTTTGTGGAGAACATTTAAAGCAGCTCTACCCTCTCGATAAATTAAAAGATCCTTGAAAATTATTTTTAAAAAATCCGCAAGCTCGATTACAATCAAAATTGTAAATTTTCTCGCTTTAACCAGGAGCTGAATTAACGAGCGACAATTGTCCGAAAGATTAAAATATTGTAAAATACCAGTCGAAAAATGAATTATAAAAAATATCTCATGCGATTCCCCTGAAATGACTTAATTGCAAAAATAATTCCCTTGACGGGGACAGCAAAAAAAAAAATGTTCGCGAAAAATTTCTATTTTAAAAGTTAATCTCTCTGAGTGAAATTGACTCGTCCCCTTTGGCACTTGGCTCCTGAATTAATCACATGGGGCTTGATTTTTACGATGAAAACTTTCCTCTCAATTTCATCCCCCAAATGGACTAATTGAATGAACGTCCGATACCTCAGCGCGTCATCATTTCGAGGTGCATGACCCCCCAGTTAAATTATACATAATGCAGTTGTTGAGGAGGGGGTGAGGAATTACGAGAGGTACAGTGGTAGGAATTCTCTGGGGGTTGGCGTCCGAGAGTCGGGGGGAGTAGTGTGTGGCGTCGATGGTCTGTGCGTGTACCCCGGCTCTAGACGAACCGGCGCCTAGAGACAATCGTTCCGTCGCCAGATCGATCTTTCTCCGGCTGACTCATATTCCTCACCCTCGACTCTCGCTGGGAAAAAAAGGGTCAGAGTTACGCGTTTCATTGGATCCTGATGGAGATGGAGATGTTGAGCAAGCGAATTGCTAATTATCGGAAGTGACTTCGAGGGAGTACTCCACAATTTGATCTTAAATATCTCATTAAATATTTAATTATCTCCTCTATCTACAATTTTATTTAGAGAATTTATTTATTGAATAAATTCTTTTATTTATTTATTGAATTTATTGATTGAATAAATCCTTGATTACCACCGAGAATTGAGCGAAAATTTCAATTTATCAAAGTACTTGTCATTTCAATTTCAACATTGACACGTAAAAAAATGATTAAATTATTTTAATAATTATTCAGCTACTGAGATTCGATGTCAGGAGAAGTCGAAGGGTGGACTGTGTTACGAGGTGATTCTGGCGGAGCCAACGGGCTCGAAACGTGCCCCATCACCACCCCAGACGCCACCGGCTCAGCAGACCGCCATCGAGGATAAGCTCAAAGCTGCTGAGGAGAGGAGACTCTCATTAGAGGCCCATAAACTGGCATCAATCGCCGCCAAGATGAGCAGAATTGAGGAGACATCACGCAAGAGGGATGAACTCAACTCGGCATTCATCGCAGCAACTCGAGACTCACTCGATGCCAAGATGAATAACTCGGAGGAAAAACGTGAGGCCCATATTGCCGAGTTGAAGAACAAGTTGAAGGAGCATGTGAGTTCTCGGATAATTTAACATTCTCTCCGAATTAAATTACTTTACATTAAAATAAAATGCCCTTCCCAAGATTTTTCCTCGAGTTCCCTTTTTCTATTCGATTTATCATATTGAGGCATTGGTTACAATAAATCGTCGGCTGAAATATTTTTTTTAATCAAAAGAGGAGGACAATCAGATAGGGATAAAGTTGGACAATTCGTGTGGAGGAATGTCTAATTTTTTTTTAATAAATACGTACGTTTAAATGTACAGCTTGAGGCCGTTGAGAAGACTCGCCTGAATCTGGAGCAGCAGACGAACGAGGTGCGCGCTGCTGTTGAGGAGAAGCTGAAGACTGCAGCTGCACAGAGGGATGAGAACATCAAACACATGCTGGATCGTCTCAAGGAGCACGTGAGTACAAATTCAATTTCTCCACTTAATTTTTATTTTATTTAATTTTACCGCTTCTCATGGATCTCGTGCCCCACAGGAGGAGCAAGTCGCCAGGGTTCGCCAGGGGATGACTGAGCGCGTCCAGCAGCTGGAGTCTCAGATCCAGGGCAAACTCGATCAGGCGCGAGAGCGCAGGGAGACAATAGAACGCGAACAGAAGGAGAAATTGCGCAATCACGTGAGTTTCCAAGAACTTAATCAGATTAACATAAAGAAATAAATTGTGGACTTCTCAAATTGAGATATTTCAAAAGGATTAATCGAGTTTGCAAAGACTATGAGTAATCTCAATTTAAGATCCTTCAAATGTTGAAATAAAGAAATTGTTTTTGGTAATTTAAATCGGGGGAAACTAATGGGGAGTGGATGTGAATGAACAGAATACAGTGAAGATAGCGAAGGTACGGGAAACAGCGGATGTGAGTGCGATGCGAGAGCTCGAGGCCAAGAAACGTGAGATTGATCTGAAGGTGTCGATTGCTGAGGAGAATCGCCAGCGAGAGATTCAGCGGCGTCTCCAGGCCATTCGCCAACATGTAATCATTGATTAACAAAATTAAGAATGTTTTTTTCATTTTTTAACCACAATCGTCTGATTTTTGCACACTCTCCCCAATTTTCGTCATTTTTTTTCAAGTTTTCAGGATTAATTTCTGTTTATATCTCACAAAAATTATTTAATTGAATATCTCAGCTTCTCTAGGCAATATATGTTCATTTATATTTTCACAATTTATTGTTTATTCTTTTCAGTTGCTGAATTGACTGCGGAGTTATTAATTATTCTTTGAGCATTAATTTTCGTTCATCCTCCTTCACTGTAAACTGCATTGAGATATTTTTTGTCGCTTTCTGCTGTTGAATTTCACGCGCTCGAGCGACTAATGGAGCAATAAAAATTTTCAGGAGAGGCGTGCTGAAATGGTCAGACAGAACAAAGCAGCCCTGGCTGGCCAGGATACGACCAAGACGGATGAGAGTGCCTTACCAGTCGAAAATGAAACTGCCAGCTCTGGTTAAGCAAAATAATCATGCCACATTTGCTTAATTGAACCCAACAATCTTAACACGATTGACATTATCCCATCATTAATCGTCGCAGCCAAAACGAGATACTGTAGACTCAAAGAGTGAAATTAACATGAGAATAGTTTAAAGTTAATCCTCAATAGCGGAAATATTTTTTCACTCGTTTAGGTTCATTTATTAAGGGACAAGAGGTGGAAAAAATATTTCTGGCATTCAATTAAACTGCGAAAAGACGGAAAAAAACAAACGTTATTGAATTAAAGTCATAATTATTGAAGTCAGCGGGTTCATTGTTTTTCAATAAAATACCGATGGACTTGTGAGCTTTATAAAATTGCTTCGTGCCATTTTACGTCGTTTCGGCATTTACTAAAGAAAATGTGAGTGGGCGGGGTGAAGGGGAGGGGGAGGAATAATAAGGAGATGAGATAATCAGCGAGAGGAGATTAATAAATTAAGGTGGAATTAGTTCTAACGCATTATTTTTAATTATTTCTTCATTTAATTGAATTTGTGCCTCAAAGTGAAATTGCATTGTGCTACTTCTCTCTAATTTCGTATTAAAAAAAAATTGAAATTAATTAGTTAAGGCGAAAATGCGAGGAAAATCCAAAAAAATTTATATATTAAATAATCGGTGGAAAAAAAAATGCAAAAAAAAATGTAACGTTTAGATATATTTTATGCTTACGTTGTATTAATTATGTTTTATTTTCATTTTCATAATATCAAATACAATACCCTGTAACCGATGTTGATATGTTGGCTTTGATAGCGGGAGAATTTTAAGCGGAGAGAGTGTGCGACTGAATGGTCTGCAGAAAATGTGAAGAAAAAAAAAACATTGGGCATTCGATTAATTGGAGTAATTAAAATGTAGGGAGAATAGCTGACACCAGGAGCTGAGGAAGTGGGTCGGGATAATTTTCAATCGATGGATTTTCGAAATGCAGAGGAAGAGAATTTTTTTAACTAATTAACTTTTTCTGTTTGTTTTTTAAAAAAATGTGTTGAAACTTGTCAACTGCCACCCATCAGCTCAAAATGTCTCTTTAATGGTCTCTTAATATCGGAATGTTCAATGTCGCTGAGGACTAGATGACGGGAATTTGTAATTGCGACAAAATTTCAAATGGTAATCAGTGAAAAATTGGATTTAAAAAAAAAAAACATGTGTCAACGTATGAATTCGCATTTCAAGTGGATGGTAAATGTAACAGTGCTTTATACAGTTTATACTAAGCTTCGAAGGAGAATGATAAATATATTAAAGAAATAAATAAATCGTTTTGTACTCGATAATTGCCTAAGTACTGCGCTAACAAGAGAGCATTACGGAATATAAGAATTCTTATGTAGTCTATTGGAATATTAATAACATTTGATGCTTCTGTGATGACTTTCACTATTTGTCTGATCGAAATATTTATTGAGAAAAATTTATTCAAGGTAATTGGGCTCAATGCATGGAATATTTGGGTGTAAAAGTGGTGGATGTGGAGAGTGGCTGGGCTGCCATGTCGAGGGGTTTATTCGCACAATATATATTATAACAGCTTTATGAGAAGTAATAAATGATTTATTTCACAAATTCTAATCCCATGTTTACCATGTTTAATCATTTCCTTAATTCGTCTTAATTAAAATCAATAAATAAAATCAATTAACTAACCAATTTAAAATAAATAAATATATAAATGAAATCATTGACATTCTCAATTGAGTACACAATGTGAGTACACGATTTTTTTATTGCTCTTGCCAATCGACTTCTGTCGAGTTTCAAGCATCCCGCGCTTTTGCAGGATTAAAAATCATCAAACGTCAAGATAATCCTCTCTTTTGCGCAGTGACAGTAATGGCGAGTCCACATTTATCGACAGTGAGTCATAAAAATGAATAATAAATTATTAAACTCAAACAAGCCATGTTTCTCGACCAACAAACAGTGAAAGCCACAGAAAAATGTTTTAAAAATTATAATAATTAATTGAAAAGCTGATTTTCAGGGGAAGTTCCTGGTCATGACGTCATAAAAGCGCCTGAGCAGGTCTGGAGGTGATTTATTTATGTATCGCATGAAAAAATGAGGGGAAATAAATTAATAAATAATTAAATTCTTGACAGAAGTGCTGGAGGTGCTGAATTTTGTGTCACCAACAGAGCAAAAAATTCTGAACAATTTCCAGACGAAAAAAAAAAACTTCTGCGGACACATACGCCCCTGCGAGTCTCCGCGACGTCACACATGTCGAGAATGGCCACAAGCCAAAGCAACCAAAGGCTCAGCCGTGTGTGCCTTCGCAAGTGCCCCCCCGGTAAAAGGCAAATGGCTGCCGCACAGTGACAAATAACAATGCGTAATCGTATCGCCGTAATCAACAAGTACCAACAATTATCGAGTGCATTGTCAACGTAAGATGTTATTGAAGGGCTGCCGGGCAGTGAAGAAAAGCCGACGGCATTATGGGAAAAGCGCCAAGGCCACTGCCGGTAAGTCAAACAACTTTTGCTCCATGTGTTGTTTTTTTTTTCTCGCCACCGCTAATTCCTCGAGATTGCAAACAATGTTCGGGAGGGAATGGGACGATAGCAGGATTTTTATCCGAACCTCTCGAGTCTCAACCTCTCGAGACTGCTCGCGATAAGTTACATAAAAAAATTGGGGAGAATTGTTTTAATCGCAATTTCCGAAATGAGCTCATTTTTTGGCGAGTCTCGCCTGCTCGGGACACCTGAGAATTGAGAAATTAATTGAATAATTGAAAGTAGAGGGTAAATAAATCCATTTCTGGGGGGAGAAATCTCATTTTGCGAGGGACTCATGCCTCTTGAGTGGATTTTTTTGCTGGGGAAGGGTGGAAAATGGGAAATTGTATGCACCAGTTGAATGTGCGAAATAGAAAAGAGGGCGAATCTATTTTGAGGTTAGGTGGGTTCTGCCCTCTGTTTGGCAACAGAGAACCACGTCGTGATCACCAATACCTCCCTCCCACGTCAAATCCACGCACACACTCGTCCCTCTCCCCACCCTCACTTCTCCGGTTTTTCTCTCTCGTTTTTTTTTAAACAAATACGTCGCAACAGGTTTCGTTGACGCACTGACGTCTACATTCTAGCGAGAGTCATTAGAATCAATTGAGTAACATGAGATACCTAGTACCGATAGTATTGAAATAAAAGTAATTGCTGAGTTTATTTGATGCATGGGCGCGCGATAAAAACCGGTGATAAAATCGTCTAATAATTTTTATTGCATTTTAAAATACTATAAAACATCTGTAACTATTCATTTGCACTTCCTCCCGGCATTTTCAACTCGGCCTGCTGAGCCTCATAACTCATTTATTTTTATTAACAAACCAATTTCCCATTCGCTTTTATTATTTTTTAAGAACTGGAGGAGAGAAATCTCAAGATCTCCCTTCCCCCAGACTTTTTCTTCAATTCTCCACACGTTCGATTAAACAAACCAATTATAATAACTTTAGCCAACAATCGTACCAATAAAAATAAATAAATAAATGAGTTTAAGCCACAATTGAGGAATATCGCCTGTACAAAAGTGCAACAAAAAAAATCCGCCAGTTGAATCAATGAGTCTGTCAATTGTTAAATAATTTTCTCTATAAATTGTTTCAAATCTCGACAGCTGGAGATGGTTTCGCCTGGAGGATTGCCGAGAGCACGGGCGGACTGGACAAAAGAACCCCCAAAAATGTTGAACAATAATTTAAACGAGGGAAGGGAGACAATAATTTATATTCCTCGCAGCGAACAATGCACAAAGACAACGTCCCGATGAACTTCGATCCCTCTCTCCTCGTACAGACTCTTGTTGACGTCGCGGGGCTATCGCGGCGTCGTTCAATATTTGCATTCGGGTGCATTCAACATAGCTAGGCAACGTCGGCACGCCAGGCTTTATCTCTTCACGTGTTCTATTTCCCACTCGTACAATTTTCCTACTCCTACAACGGGGCCGCAATTGCCCTCCCCATCGGCAGACACTTCTCGCCGATAATTCGCGACAAATATGGAGTACTGAGCCGAAAAAAAAAAAATTGACAGTAATTTGATTAATGAGAATAATTCAGTTCTTTTGTGCTCGCATTGAAACCAATTGAGTCAAGTTTAAGTCACAATAAATGCCCAGTTGTCCGGCAATTGTGCCCCCTCATTCCTCCCTTCGTCACCCGCAATTTATTATTACTTTTTTAATGGTTTTAATTCGCGGGATTAGTGGCCTCAGGCGCAAGAAATTCCACGCCCAGTGGATACTCGTTACCATGACGATAAGGACGTGCATATCGATTCATTTTTTCCCCTCGTTTTTTTTTTTTATAAAATGCGTTTTTAATCGATTCGTCCCGTGCCTCGCGTCCTTCGATGATCTTTCCCAGCGAATCGGAGTATTTGATTTTGTTTTTTTGCGCAGGAAAAATTTATTTTTCGATTGGACTTTTAGTTGGCGGGAGGGGGGCTCGGATGTGGTCTAATGAGAGGCGAGAGTCCGCTCAGTTATTTCGTATAAAATGTCTCAAGGCCTTAACAATGTAGAATCAATCATCGTCAATCTGCGAGAGAGTTGGGCCCCTTGTCGCAATGTTCAAGCACTTTTGTTCAGTTGGAGGATTTTTTTTGTTTGTGTCTATATTAATTTTTTTCAAAAATATTCTTGCATTTTCAAATGACCTCAGCGAGTGGACAAAAATCGATCCATTTTAGTCAGTTATTGTGTCCCAGAGCAGTCATTCGCACATCATAAATTCATAGAATATCAGCGAACGATAACTATTGGTAAATAAATTATACAGAATATTCTTATGTTTATATTAATCTCATCACAGTCTAGTTGTCACGAAGGGAAAACTAGACTGGCGCCATGGCGCCTCAATCTCCACTGTCTCAACTCATATTTCTCCGTTTCATTCCACACGATTCTACAATACTCGTTACGTCACAATTTTTTTTTTATTCATTTCCTCCTTCTTTCGCTGATTTTTCGCGTCGTCACTGGGTGACGTGACGCCAGCCGGGACGAGTGTGAGGACAAATGGATGGGAATAAGTGGGAATTCGGAGGATGACGAATAGATAATGTGGGCCTGAACTTACTCGGGCGCTGGGTTTCTCGAAAGCACGTGTCACACGTGCTCAGGGAGTCACTGGCCACGTGCCACATGGAGCAAATCCCATCGTGACTCGTCAATTTCGAGGGTTTAGCTGATTTTCGCGGCTCAATTGACGCGATTCGGGGGCTTTCAGCGAATTTCTGACCTTAAAAAAAATTTATTTTGAGATTTTACTGGTTTTAAATGGAAAATTGAAACGTTTTCAGTTTTTTTGACTTGGGACAATTTGTCATTTTGACATCGTAGTCAATTAACATTTAAGTCGAAATTAATTTACCAACGAGTGTCACAGATTAAATCTCCGTTTTTTTTTTGTCGGGAGAATATTTTATGATCTGTTAACCATTTCAGACCTCCAATTTTCGATGAATCATTTTTATTGTTAGAATGATTTTATTAGACTCGAAACAGAGCTTCAAGTTTATCAGTTGTTTGAACTATCAAATAAATCTGAGCCAACAGAATTTTGTCAACAAGGGATTGAATACAATTAGGTCTGTTTCATTTCCTAGAAGGAATGAAAAATTGTGAAACTTGTAAATTAATTAATTAATTAATTAATTAATAAAATTAATTTAAGGAATAATATTCAGTTAATTACAAATCTTCAATCTTTCATTTTGACGGTACACGTGATTTTGTAATCGTCAATTTTTTCAGGTTCAATGTACAACGCGAAACGAAAAAAATCGGATCTCTCGTTTAGTCGCAACCGTGTTATTCTGCCACCCCCACCCCCCCCCCCCAACCCCTTTGCCTTGGCAATTTTAGTTTTCAGTCGTCGCATTGATTTTTGCATTGCTCGCCGCAATTTTTTGACTCAAACGATTTGAAATCCCTTGAAATTTGATTTGAAGTGAAGAAAAAAATTGCCAGTCGAGAATTTATTCTTCTCTATTCACACAAATTTTGAATTTTCCCTTCAACCAAAATGTGGTGATTTCACCTGTTAAAATATCCAAACGATTACTTCAATTCAATTCACGCGAATTTCAAGCATTTTCATGTGTACATTTTTTTTCTCCCTTGCCACTGGTTTACAACTGGTGTAATCATTCATTTGGCTGTGTCAAGATTTATGAGGCACGCGTGTCAATATTAACACTGAACAAGCCACGGTCTTCGTCGTTACTACTTCATCCTTGATAAAATTATTTCAATATTGTCTGATAACCAGTTACGTCTAACACCGAAAAAAAAATTGAGAGCATTGACGTCCAGAGAAGTTTCACTTTCGCGAATAAAAAAAATTCTCAATTTAAAATTGACGATGTTAAATAGAAATCCTGGCTCAATTCGAAGTGTTAATTTAAGTCTTCAGAAGTTCATTTGACCTTTTCGAAATTCCTGAAGTTTTTTTTTTGTTTGCGAATTGAGAGGCTGCGAATTCCGAGATGATCTCCAGATTTTCAAGAAAATTCTGTTCCTCGCGCTTCAGCTTAAACAGAAAAAAATACTCAATAAAAATTCCGGAACAATTCAAGTAATTTGCTGGCATGAGTCGTCGTTAGACAATTTTTGTAGGAATTGAAGAGAATAAATTTGAAAATTCTCCAGTCAGTCCACCGAAGAAATCTCAAGTCAAAAATTCTCAGATGTTTAAAAATGTTTACAACAGATCGTCGAATTAACGCGACAATTGGCACTTTTTCCGGTAATTTTTATTGAATATTTCTCTACGTGCGCATTTATCTAGAGGTTTTGATAGACGGGGCCATTGACACATCCACAATTATTGACAGAAGATTGCCACAATCGATAGCCATTGTACCTCATTGTAAATTCCCCTGATACATGTCAATTTAACCGCTAGAACTGGCAGTCGAGCCTCCTCGTTGAGCTCACCAATTTCTCCAGTCACTTATTCCGTGCAGTCTGACACCACTGTTAACTCCAGGGCCTCCAATCAAATTTATATCCCGTTAAATTATGTAACAGATGTCTCTAATGTGCAATGTGAATGCCTGATCCATTTCTCGGGCATTGGAAATTACGTAATTATTGAGAATTACGTTTTCATTTAATTTCGTTGTTTGCGTAATATTTAACCGAGTCAATCGCGATAATTAACAGAAATGTTGGAGAATTGCCTGGAAATCTGACTCTAGGGAAATTTGCCTCTTCATCTGCAATTTCATCTGCAATTTTACCATAATTTTTTCGCATTTTATTCTACTCATTCTCTCACTCTATTTTATTTTCAATCAATTTTTTAAATTAGTATATTTCGATACAAGTGCGACGGGGTGATAACGAGTGTCAAGTTGGCGGCTCGAGGCGAAGCCGAGGGAGTGCGACTGGGTGATAACGAGTGTGAAGTTGGCGGCTCGAGGCGAAGCCGAGGGCTGCCAATCACACGACTTGAAACACCCCGTCGCACGTGTATCCAAACTATATTTTTTGTTAGTGATGTTACGTTCACGGAGTGGCGAAACGAAAAATGGCATATCGTTTACTAGTAAACGAAAAGTCTTTTCGTTTACAAGTTTCGACTTTTCGTTTACTAGTAAACGAAAAGGCACTTTTCGACACGGGCTGAACGTAGAAAGATTATTTTGGTACTGGTGCTGTGATTAGAATTACCACCGTAGAACATCAATCAAACTGTCTCAATACGAACAACAATATTATTATTATTTCGCAGTTAACGGAAGTATTTTTTTCCTGCGAAAATAATTAAATTCAGTGTTTGCATGATAAATAACCGAATGAATCTTGTCAATCAGTGGAAAATTTTTGTAAACCCGTCACTGAATTTAATTGCAAGTATTTTTAAAAATTAAAGATTCCCCCAAATTATCGGATACAATTGTCGTTATCTCTGGATGTCAAACACTAGTTGCGCCTGATAGCCTTGACGATAGGAGGCCATTTACCTATTGATAACTGCGAAAAATTAAAAAACTGAATAATAAGAGTTATCTCGATCCAGGGACACAGTTTACAGCCATCGAAGTTATGAACTGAGGATTACCTACAAAAAAAATATCCACAATTCTAAAATTGACTCGAGGGCTCGCGACCCTCCGACGAATAGTAATCACTCGATTCGCGGCCAAAAATGCCGGAAAAGTTCAGCGAATTTTTTTTTCGAGGGAAACTGCGGCCGTAATTGGAATTGCGGTCAGTTTTTCCTGCCCCGCCGACTGAAAATCGAGTGGCGCATTCCGGAGCGCAAAAAAAAACAATAATTGAATCAGTGAATTACACTGAGAAGAGAATGTAATTCGGCACGTCGGATATTCTTTGGTCAATATTTAATTCTCAGTCTGTACTTCGGAATTAAAAATACCGGGACAACAGACGGTTCGTGCAAAAAAAATCACTCATCAATGAATGACTGACTCCTCTGACTCTCAATGGAGATAAAAAATTTGATCCGCTGTTTGATTTTCGTATCTGCTAATCCACCCAATGACTAATTGCACAAATTTACAGTCTCCGACCTTTGACATTTCATTCAAAAGCCTGGGTTTGTTGTAGTCGAAAGCCTTAAATAATAAACCGTTTATCTTATTTGTTTCAATAATGGTTGTGTTCGTTTTATGATGGTAGTTCAAACGGTGCGTAATACCGAGTGATAAATAAGCAAGAGCACGGGTCATTGTCCAGTGGCAGACGAGATTTGCGTTAAACGAGCCGTACGACTGTACGACAAGCTTGTCGCGAGCTCTAGGATCGGCCGTCGTGGCGCATTTTTCTCCTCGCGACGACGATTTTTTTTCACGATTTTCGCTCCAAATAAATCCGCAGATTTGCTTTCCCCCGCTTTTTTAAATTTAATTTTTCGTTTGGTTTTACTATTATTTATGCATTTTGGGTAAATGCACTTGTCTCGCAATTTTTAGTCATTGAATATTCATGGAAATAAGGAGATCATGCAAATTTTTAATCCAACAGCGATAAATTGCAGGCAGAGTGTCACTTATCATTCGGACAATTTTTATCATCTCATTCAACACAGCCGGAATGTTCTGCATGCGAATTTTATTGGGTGGATTTTGAAAGTGAGACGATCGGCAGTACAACCGGTTCACCAGCCGTACATTCTCGAGCTTTCGGTATTTATTTAAAATTACAAATTATCCTCATGAATAATTTTTTACCAACGAATCCTCCTCGCGTTACGGCCCCATCGCACAATTTTATCCGGACGTTACACTCGGCCTATCTCGGGAAAAATATCGAATCGATTTGCATCGAGCGAATGTTGGGAAATCGGAGAATTTCTGCGCTCGGGGGAGAAAAAAATCGATTTTTCCCCAGGGCGAGCGACTGTTAATTCCGCAGTCGCCAGGAAAAATCGGGGAATCATGGAATTTTTTGTTTAACTGAGAATTAAGTAGAAATTGTTGAGACGCGAAAAAAAACAATTCGTTAATTCATCGGAATATTTTTTTCATTTTATTAATCTTCGGGAGAATTGTTGAGACGCGAAAAAAACAATTCGTTAATTCATGGGAATATTTTTTTCATTTTATTAATCTTCGGGAGATTATTCAACAGACAAATTTCCACATTTTCGGCTGTTCACAATTTCACACCTTTCGACCACTACTTTATTTGTTTATCCCGTGTTTTTCACCTTTTACTGAACACTCGCGCAAAATCGCCGGTGAGAACCGGTTGTCCCCGGTCGGAAGCTCTCTCGTGAAATTAATTCCCATTAAATCGAGGGAAAAAAATAAAAATAAAAATGTTTATACAAAATTGTGTCGACCTCGGAGGCCGTCTCAATTCGTATGTACAATAATCGAGTCAACATCGGCGAATATTTTTTTTATCCACAATTTATGTACAGATGGTACACACAGTTTATAGTAATTGCCAGGAGCAAGGTGAATCACTCTCGTTGCAGCTCTCAATTCCACGTAACACGAGTTGAATAATAATTCACATCATCTTCGATAAAAAACAAATTTTTTTTATGTTTATATTTTTTTTTTTTTCGATGAATATAAGATCATCCCAGACGAAAAAAATATCAGATCAGGAAAGTACATTCATGAGCAGTAGTTGTTTGAGTCGTTGAGGGTAATTAATTAAATGGTATTTGAATAGTTTGACAGTCGGAATGGATCGGAAATAACTGACTAAATCCTCAACGGTTCGTGGGAAATCGATAAGATAAAGTGTGACGAAATGAATATCGTATGACTAATGGCTGATGTAATATGATTAGAGGATTTCATTAATGTCTATTTGTTATTAATTCTGTTCATTTAAATTGGGAAGTTAAATCTAAAATGAGTTATTATTCAGTTCGTTTCAATTTGACGGAGGTCAATTAATGAGAATAATTAATTAATTGAGTCTTTGGGCCTTTTTCAACAAACGAAAAATTTGTTCTCTCTGAAAAAAAATTCAATTACTTTTTTCAATTTTAAAAAATAATGAGAGAAAAACTCTCTCAGTCAAGCGGGGTAAATTAAGAAGAATAATAAATTAATTGCGCGTTTGGTTTCGTTTCAAAAAATGAGAGATTAATTTTTCTCAGGAAAAACAAAAATTAATTGACTTCTTTCAATTAAAAAAAAATAATATTTTTACGATTACGAGTGAGAAAAATTGTCACACTCAAGCGGGGTAAATTAATGAGAATAATAAATTAATTGCACGTTCGGTTCTGTTTCGAAAAATGAAAGATTTATTGCGCTTAGGGAAGGAACAATGAATTGACTTTTTTCAATTAAAAAAAATATATTTTTACAATTGCAATTGCGAAAAATTCTCTCACTCAATTGGGATTAATGTCTCGCTATAAATGCCATCTCATCATTTCCCGGGAATAAGTAACAATTCCGTCACTCAATCGCAATCCATCTCCCGGTAAAAGCGATAGGGGGCAAGCGGGGGAAATCCATGCGCTTGATTTCCCGCAATTATGATACTTCTCCGCTGCATTTTGTGGTCAGGTGTGGCTATCGATCGAAGGGCAAGGTCGACCAGCGAACGGAGCCCACTCTCTCGATTGTCTCAGTATTCGTTTTTCCCCCCTCCTCACCGAGGTTTTTAACTCGAGGCAACTCAAAAAATGACGCGAGACAAAAAGAGAAAGAGTCCTCCGACGTCATTGGGACTTGTTATAGGCTCGAGCATTGAAGCCAAAAATTTCCGCGACAAATTAAATACTCACAAATCATTGGGTGGGTCGCGGAGAATGCGGGGAAAAAAATCTGAGCGCAACCGTCCCTATCTACTTAAAATAAAATCGCGAATTAATCAAATTTAGTCCAACTGCATTAAATCGCGTCAGAAAAATTTGGAAAAAACTTTTCTAATGATTATTATTTAATTCGTACTCCGCGAGGTCTTGACGTGCTTTGGTTTGACCTCTAGTTAATTAATTCATTATTTGTGGCGGGGGATTTTCGGGGGGCAAAACAAATTCCCCAACTTTTATGCTCACAAATTTTTTCTTCAAAACTCCTCACGGCCACTGCAACATTGACGTCAGTATTGACTGTAGGCATTACTCAGTGTGTTACCTCTACGCTAATTGATCTCACTCACAGACACACTCCGATTATCTAATGATGCTCGTGTAAATCTCGTACGGGGATAGTCAGCACCGCCGGCGGAAAGGAAAAAATAGTCCGTTGAATTGTGCTTTAAAAACCAGAAAAACAACAGACCGCACTCGTGGAAATGCAGGGATCGGCCTTGATCAATCGTTTCGCACACTCGAGCGACCCAATTTATTTGTTAAAAAAAAAAATACTCGACGAGGTGTGCGATTTTTTGGTGCCATCCAATGTGGAACTGAATAATTACTGCGAATGGGGACAGGAAGTGAGAATGTTTGCGAGGGGAAATAAGAGTCATTATTAGGAGTCATATTTTTCTGCGAGCCCCTGGCGATTTTTCGTTTCCCCTCCAATCGTTAATTATCAAATTTTCATTGCCGGCGGTAAATAATCTTCAGACAATAATTTGTTTGTAATCGTTGAATAATTAACATTTTTAAAATCGTTTTGACGATTCGAGAATGAAAATAATCTCGGGTTGAGTTGGATTTTTGGAGGTTTTTTTTCAATCGAAAAATGGGGATAATAAATGTAATGACGGGGTACTTTCTCTCATTAATTAAACTACTGTCTGACAACTTCATAGTAATTCACAGCATCTCCCAAGGTCGAGTTCAATGTACGTTTGGGTGATAATGCGGGCAATAAATTTTCTCATCACTGCCGTTTTCTCTGAACTTTAAACTCCAATTTACCATTTCGTAATGCCACAAAATCATCGGTATCAATGGTGAATCACTTGGATGCACGAGGCCGAACCGAACTAAACAGAACAAGTGTTAATTATCTCTGAAGTATTTAAGGGGAGCGACGAGTGCGAGAGAAAAAAAATCAGTGAATTATCGGGAGATGGAAAAGCTGAAGACGCATAAATCGGTACAAAGGATAGTAGTTTATGCTGTACTTGCTAGTAATTTTCGACGGCACATCCGGCGCGAAGTCGCCGCGATTAGAATATCGTCGAGGTCGGGAGGTCGGCGATCGCTACAAGCTCGGATCGCTCACACGCTCAACTACTCTGTTGCAGTCCTAGAAATTTATTAATATTGTATTGATCGGTGAGCCCCAGAAATCACGAGATTTTCATTCCCCCTGTCCTTGCAATTAACATATTTTTCATTTATCACTGTCTCCCAATTGTACTACAGCCATAAATTACAACAAATGCCCGCAAAAAATTTTACTCCCCATTAACTGAATTTTAAAAAATTGACAACTCCAATTGTTTCCACCAGAAAAATTTCCTCGCTCACTCAATTTTCCCCGCGTTATTTTATAAATTTATTCTCCCACAGCTGACAATATCCTCTCCCCCGCTGGATCGATATTGACGCCCTCTAATCTCCCTCTCGCGTGATTAGATTTTTTTTTTCTTTCAAAAACCTCAAAGAGACTTCCAGTGACCAAAAGTAAAATGAAACCCGCGATTTTTTCTCAGCTAATATTAATTATAATTAAAAATTCATCTTTTCTCCAGGCGATGTACAATTTTTTTTATCGCGCAGGGAATTACACTCAGTGTTAAATAAACTATCACGCGGATTGAAACATTCGGTCTTGCCCAGATAACAAGTACGAGGAGTTGACTTGAGTGTTCATGTAATTCATGTCTCATTATCTATGAATTAATTAATGACTCCGTTGGGCGGGGATTGCGGGGCCGGGGGGTGGAGCAGTGTTTAACCTTTTGTGGTGTAAATATAGTTCTGATTGTCGATACCGGAGGGGGAGAGGGGGGGAGGGGGGGATAAAGCCGCTCCATTGTCTTGTGGGTGTTTGTGAACACTAATTGACACGAGTCAATCGATCATCAATCGTCGCCTGAATCGGCAAATATCTCAATTTATTTTCAGTATTCTCAATTGAATTTCTTTACTCTCGATTACAGTCTCGCCGACATATATATATTTCTTTAAAAATCATTTCGCAAATGAATTTTGCATCATTTTCCTCATTCCAAGAATCTCAATCTAATCTCGCAAGTGTTTTTAATTGGCACTTCGCACGACAAGTATTATTTTTTTTTTTTGCGAGCTAAAATAGAATGAAAAATATTAGATACGATTGTTTATTCTTTCTTCTTCGCTCTCAAAATAATTCGTGTGAATTGAGTTAAGTGATTGGCACGTCACGGATTTTTAATTGCTAGGTTGACGGGACTTTGGGCTAAGCTCGATAATTCACATTTCTCCCGCTGCCGTGTCTATTTAAGTATTACAAATCGTTAATTGGACGGTTATATTTGTAAACATGGCGATGACCCTGATGCGCTACGTCGGGAAATCGAGGAGAGAAGTTATTGTGATTGCACTAAAAATAATTTCGAAGTTTCAATTGCAGGCGCCTTGAGTGCGCCCCGTGATCTGATAACAAAAGCCCATTTTATATTTATTGCACTTCCGACAATGCAAAATCTCCATTCCTATAGTCAACATGGCGAGGCCAATTGTCAATTCCAAATTTTAAAAAAATTGCTCGTCAAAAAAAAAAATTTTTAATTCTAAAAAAATTGCAAAAAAAAATTTAATTCTAAAAAAATTGAAAAATTTTTTTTTTGTGAATTAGAAAAAAAATTCTGATGTCACAAGATCTGTTGAAGGCTTGAGGAATTCCAGGGGATATTCTGACCACTCTAACCCCATTTCTGCGCGCGCACGTCCAGGCTCCGCCCACTTCATCAGATTCCGAGTTTGTGACGTCAGGCGCGGATGATTAATTTAATGATTTAATGATTCATCTGGGATTTTTCGCAGTTTAAATTTCGTATCAGTCGCGGTAATAGTTCGGACAATTAGAGAAAATAATTAGAAATCTTGCAATTTAAAAAAAAAATTTTTTTTCGATTATTCAATGCGGTCTGGCGTTGGAGGAATTTAGCGGCGATTTGAATGTTTCGAAAATACCTAGACTGGAGGTGAAGCGTCTCGAGTTGCGTAACGCTCTTTGCTAAAGTCAAAAATGAGACGAGGACACTCAATGCCGAGACCTCTATCGCACCCGCCGAAAGGTATAAAAACTCTGGTGCATAATTATTGGGATAAATGGTAGGAAGATTGACTATTTAATTCTTTCTGTGGGTTGTAATGAGCGAAACGCTTTAACTCTGTTATCGAAACGCATTCCGTTATCTCCCCCTCCTCCCCCTTCACCGTCTCCCCGTGCCCGCAGCCCCTCGGGCTCTTTTATCTCCTCTCCTCGAAGGTCGCAGATACCAGGAGGAATCTCGAGATTGTCATTCCCCCGTGATTTTTATTCAAATCAATTCAAAATTGTCGCTCCCGAGATTTTGTCAAGTGAATTTTTCTACGTCCATTTTCTTTTTTACATTTTTCCTTTCGTCATTGTTTGCCGCGAAGAATTCAATTAGGGTCATTGTATCATTATCTGGAATCATGCGATCGGATAATGGAGAGATTAACGAATCTTCGGTGGCAGTTGATATCTGCAGTGGATAAATATGAAATAATGGGAATGAGCCTTGGAAACAATTTTTTTTTGTTCTTCAATCGGAAATACATTTCGTAGATGCGAAAAAAAATTATAAGAACAGAATTGCTCAATTATGAACAGTTTCGGGATTTTTTATTGCAGAATTTTCGATTTTTTTTTTGGGGAACGTCAATTTATTTGACATAATCTTTGATAATTTTAGAAAATGTGGGCTTACTCTTTGTACCTCCATATCTTGAATTCCCTACTTAACGAATATTTTTAAAGTAATTATCGAGAGATACCCATGATCGGAATTGTATGAAGAATGTCTCCCGAGGCCTCGTGAGGCCCTGATTGGCGATAAAACCTCATTTACCGATTCGAAATATTACATTACAAGTCCGGCATTCGTCACGCGCTTTCGTCAATTATCAGTTGAAAAAATATATTCCCTGTGGCGACTTGAAAATTTCATTCGACCACTTTTTAAATTCTCAAGTCAAGCGATCTAGTTTTCTCTAACTCCGACGATCAAGTCCCAACCGATGATTTCTGCCAAAAAATAGTATATTTCTCACCCAGGGAGGAAAAGTCGTCCTCACGTGCCAAATTACGACGTGGGGAAGGCTTGTCTGATTCTCCCCCCGAGGGTTGAATCCGATTTTCCTGCCAAAATGGAGGAAAGTGAGCGTTTTTAACCGAGCGAAGCGGGGTTAGAATGGTCACTTTCAGTCCATGTAGGCAGAAAAAATAGTATATTTCGTAACAAGTGAAAAAAAATGGTTTTTGGCGTGTGTGGGTTTTTATCACTCGCCTTCGGCTCGTGATATAATCCCAGGAGTCAAAAACCAGTTTTTCATCATGCTGTGTCGGAAAAGTACTTTTTCGACACATTGAGATGAAATAGTATATTACGTAACAAGTGAAAAAAAATGGTTTTTGGCGAGTGGGAGGTTTATATCACGAGCCAAAGGCGAGGGATCCTACGAGTCAAAAAGCACTTTTTTCACGAGTTACGAACATAATTTTTCATCACGCTGTGTCGGAATAGTATATTTCTCACCTAGGGAGGAAAAGTAGACAAGTCGTCCTCACGTGCAAGCACGTAAGCACGTGAGGAATGCTTGTCTGATTTTCTTTCCGAGGGTTGAATACAATTTTTCTGCCAAAATGGACGAACGTGAGCGTTTTTAACCGAGCGAAGCGAGGTTGGAATGCTCACTTTCAGTCCATGTAGGCCGAAAAAGTAACTTTTCAGTCACTCTCGTGAAAAAAGTGTTTTTTGACCCGTGGGATTATATCCCTCGCCTTCTGCTCGTCATATAAACCTCCCACCCGCCAAAAACCATTTTTTCTCACTTGTTACGAAATATACTATTTTCGCTCTTCGCCAGTAGATCAGGGCATCGACGAAGTGGAAAGGGCTGATACGTATCGCAATGAGGAGAGACTCCACCGAAGAGGTGGAGCCAGGGTGATTGCATGCGAGCGCCAGCGAGCCAGAGAGAGACCGCCGATGGTATTTGATGCGAGCAACAGTGGATGGTAAAATTTGTCGAGCGGTGGGGGCTTATTTACTCGCTATTCACTGTGCCAGCAAACGATGCGGATCGACGTCGTCCAACAGTTTGCGTCGTAACACTCAAACGTCCTCGTCGCCTCTACCGCGCGTCTCCAGTTGTTTTTTTTCCTCACTCGGAGGAAGGAAAAAAAGATTAAAAAAACAATTCCCAGCCAATACTTTCGGTGGAAAAATTTGCATCTAGTGGATACCAGTTTTCAGTTGACACTCGAGTTCAATAAATGATTGTTGTTATGAACTATTGAATGGTTAGTCTGCATGAGAGGTTTTGTTGTGCACTCGATAGTGAGATGATTTCAAAAGTGTAATGGCGGGAATGTGTGGAGGGATTAATCGCCGTTTCGTCATTTGTGTGCAGAGGAATACATTGAAACGTCGCCGGACCCGATTTCGCGTCTAGAATTTTCAATTTTACGGCAATTTTTTACTGATCGCTAGCTCATTGGGTCTCTAGACATTATCCGGGGATTTTTATTTTATTTTTTTTCATCCCCTGGTGAGTTATTGGTGAATTTTGAGAACTTCTTCATCTGTCGTTTGCTGGCCGGTTCAGTGGGTGGCAGCGGAGTTTAATGGCACCTGATTTTGACAAGAAGAGAGAGGCAAGGAGGCTCGGACACTTGGGACACATCGGGACCGATGTCGACAAAGGGATGCTCTTGATGAGATGCCCGATTAATCCATTGACGGATTACTATCGTCATGGTAAATTGCCGATGATTATTCCATTCAATATGCTGGGGTAGCGGGCGCATTTCAGAGTTTAAATCATTACAATTATTTTGAAATTTCCAGGGCAGATTGGCCAATTTTTCGTTGTTAATTCTTCGTAAAATTTTTGGAGAATTGCATGAAAGAGAAGCAAGAAAAATTGAATGGCACTTTTTTATCTGCCCTCGAGAAATAAAAAGAAATATTTTTCATTGGCGGGAAACAAATTTTTATCCGAGTAGTTTTTTGGTCTGGTTTTTCTGGTGAAATATTGATGTATTTATTTATCAAAATTAGTGGAGAAATTTTCGCCGAGAGCCGTGAGAGCCACAAAAAATCCGCTCCGACCTCCAACTCATCTCCTGTCTGACCATTCCACTACTGAACTGGGTTGTCTGGGTTGAGGAACAGGTTGGAAGGTTATAGCACTCCATACGGACCTGTGTCATTGGAAAGCCCGCGGAAATTTCCAATTGCAATCGCTCGAAAGTTTGTTGTACCCTAAAAGGCCGACAGATGTGAAAGGAAGGAGTTTCGAGGGTGAAAAACACTCGTCCGAGCTTCTCAAGTCTCCCACTAACTCCAAAAAAACTCCCCAAACGAGTCTCGTTCGGGCCAGTCTAATTATTTATCAATAAACAATAAACTCATCCCGTCATCATCACCAGAACTCATTTCTTAAATTTCTAATTCAACAAAAAAACAATAAAACAACAGTTGCGCCCCAAAAATTGTGAAAAAAAAATTTCTCCAGCCGAACCATTTGTAATTATTTATTATAAACAACGAACAACAAAAAAAATCCTGAAATTTCTGGAAATCAGTCCTTAATTAGCACTCTATAGTCACGCTCGTTGTATATTTTTTTATTTCTCAAAGAAGACACTGATAAGAGCGAGAAAAAAAAATAACACAGAAAAATAAGGAGGAATTACGGATCTAATTGCATTTGTGTAACACAGGTGCATTTACGGTTGTTTTTTTACAAACATTTTCTTAGCATCCTTCGCTCCTGGGAGCGACTCATTAGTTGACACATAACTCAACTCATCTTTTTGTCCCCGCGGCTGGAATCCCTCGGTTATATTTTTTTTTTACTCGCCTCAAATGAAAACAGAAACTCTTGTTATTAACCGGCTATTACGTAAAGTGCGACTGCATCGAAATAATAATAATAATAATAATAAGTATGTAGGGGAAAGGAGCGAAATTTCACCTGCGACAGATATCGATGGGGAGTTGATCTGCCGTGTGAATTTAAAATTGAAGACTCGGTTAAACTGCGCACTCGAGGGAGAGGAAAGATTGCGCTTTCTCTCGGCGGCATCCGGTCCTCTCCTCATGTAAAAAAAATTATTGATTTGAATTCACTGTAAGTGCAGGCGGCGAGAAATTTTTTAGTAAAATTCTGGGTCTTTAGTAATAAAATTGCCACACGTCTGGAGAATTTTTAGCGAGGGGTGAGAAATTTTTTAGTAAAATTCTGGGTCTTTAGTCAAAAAAATGGCACACGTCTGGAGAATTTTTAGCGAGGGGTGGAAAAATTTTTACTGAAGTGGTCTGGTAATTTTTCGCGACCGGTGGAAATAATAAATAATTATATAACGAAATGGTAATTTCTGCGGAATTTCTCACTCCGGGTAATTCTGATCACGCAGAGTTCAGTAATTTTATTCACTTCGGGTGTTGGCTGAATAATTTTATTCATCTGTTTATTCCTGTTGGATGGGTTAGGGACAATTGAGCAATTAGTTTAATGTCTTCCACTTCCTCCGGCAGCGCCGAAAATGTAAACGTATTTGTCGCTGATCGGTGACGCTGGATGGGAGGTCAATGAGGGAGAAAATGTAATAATGAATTTCGACATTTGGTGAGTTAATCGCGGCGAGTTCGAATGCCAAAGGCTTGAGCATAATCGCAAATTTTTATTTCAATGTTTCGATTATTGTTTAATTGAAATTTCTTCATTGTTGGATTATCTCTCTGGGAGGAAATATTATTTGATACTCCCCACGAATTATTCTCCCGTTATCGTTTAATTGTCTCGTAAACAATTGACGTTGAGATAAAATGCGAGATTGTCGGTTTCGCAAGAAAAAACAATTCGAGCCTTCCGCGGGTTGTTTGCGAAAATTTTGCGCTTTACCGTGACTCGATGATTTTTGAGACTGCAAACTGGATTCCCAGGGCCGACAGGTGATTTTACTTTGAACTCCTGTATAAAAGTCATCAGGGACCACCCGAAAGTCCCTGGGACTTCGCAATTGTCGGTTAATAAATTCAAGGCCAATGGCTCGGGGCAATTGGCACTTTTTCTCTCATTTTTGCTCCTCAATTAATCGCGAACGGTTAAATAAATTAGAATACGTGCTCGTGTGTCGCACGAATCGATGATAAAAATGTAAGCCGTGATATTAGCACTCGAGATGCATGATCACTGGGTGCAAACAACAAGGCAGATAAACATTTGCGGATGGAAAAAAAAAGAGGGGGGGAGGGATCAATAAAAAGAGAAGAGTGCACTCCAGAAATCGTTGATAATTCTCGAGTGATAATTGTTGTTGGGTCGGCTGGCGAGAGCCTGACGTGATAGCTCTATTGACAGTTTGAGGAATGAACTTTTAATCGGCACCTCGAGCCAGGGAAATCCACTGTCAACTCAAAAGTCCGCGAAATGAGAAGACTCCCCTGGAGGACAATTTTTTCCTCCACTTGCCTCGGCCGATTCGCGCAGTCGACGAGTGGAAATGGTCCGCTTTACTCAGACCTCGCGTCGGCACCCGGCGCAGGAGAATCGGCACTCGTTCGACGGCTCGAGGTGCCCCCCGAGGGAATAGAAAATTCAAATGAACCGTAACCCAAGGAACTGGAGTAATTTTCAGACACTGACTCACACGCGTGACGTTCTCCCTGCGATTGCCAAAAGCGACGAAAAAAAATGAGAGAAATATGTCAGTCGTGCGTAAGTGGGACTCGGGACAATCGTCAGTGGATACCACAGACAGCGAAGGAATTTGCTTCTCGTTCGTCTTAATTGATTGGAATAGCTCTCTCGCCGCGAGCAACCACTCAAATGCGAGATTAAAATGAAATTCAAATAAAAATTGACACCAACCGAAGACCTTCAAGTGTTGTTAATGATTTTTGTTAATTGTTATCGACGGTAACGACGACTGCGTGACTTGAAAATAAAATTTTCATCCTGAGGTGACGGGCGATTGCCTAGGCAATAATTGATTATTAACTTTTTTTCCAATTTATATTTTTCGAACGGCTTGAAATTACCTCACAAGGTCGGAACTAATCGGATCGTCGATTATATTTGGCTAATGATGTCCTCACATCATTACCAAAAGAACTAAGACCGATTAGTTTTTAAAATTCGTAAAACTTTCGGAGGTGATAAGATAGTCCAAAAATTGTGATATTTCCTGCCGACAATTTTCAAAATTCCAGGTATCACTGAACGCCTCGCTGATTTGTTCTTCGAACTCTCGGCGGTATAAATAAATTCCGTGTGAATAATATTACCTAGAGGTTAGTCCGATGGGCTCCCGGCGACTCGATATCTCGTCCTGATGTCCCCATATCGATCCAGTCGCGCCCGCGGCGGGTGGAAAAAAATTATAACCCGCTCTCCCCGGCATCATTAGCCGCTTCAGAAATTTCTCGTACTCCTGTGAAAACGCGAAAATGCCAGTGGTTTGTGTATCGATGCAGCTCGCGATTACAGAATTATCAGCGGCTGGTCGGTGAGAAGTATAAAATCACTCGGTTTATATCATTTTGTCAGAGAAATTAATGTGTAATGAACTCTCGCCGCTGCCATTTGCGCTTATCTACAGTTTAACTAGGCTATCGGCGATGTTGTTAAAGAGTCAACGGTGAGAGGAGAATGAGATACAGATGAGGTTCACGTTAAACTGTCTCAATGTATTGCGCGAAGCATAAAAAGCCCGAAGACAATAAAATTATTGCAACAGTAATAACAATTCTAGTAATTCAGTTGCAATTTTTTTTGCGTGCAAAAAAATTGGTTGAAACGGTCGCATGGCGTTTAAGGTTAGTTAACAATTATTTATCATTTATTTATTTGGGATCTTTTATTCTCCCTCCCACGAAATGGCCAGTCGTTTCTCCTCTCCGAACACGTGTCGGAGAGGAACCCCATCGGGCGGGCCGATCTAAACCCACTGTATACTTATCCTTGAGACATCGGGAGTGTCACAGTTAGCGAACAGGGGCTATTTGTCCGCTGGTAATAGTAACGATGTTTATCGATCCTGTTATCGAGGTGGTACTCGAAGTGCCTGGCCACATAAGACGTGCCAGAGACAATCGAGGGCTCGAAAGTGGGTTTAAATGGAAGTGATGAATTTTGAAATATATCTCGCATAAATGAGAGTTGCAGGTGAACTGAAAAAAAAAAAATTGCATTTTTTATTGTAAGGAAATATTTTATTGTCATTTTTGCGTAAATTTGATCCTCCGATTGGAATTATTTTGCCAACATCCCGAGGGAAACCAAATAATTTAATACTTGCGATCTCAAATTAAGACTGAGGATTTTTTTCTAATGCAAAATTGACATTTTCGAATATTTCTCCATTAATTAACTAATTAAATAGTAGAAAATTAGAACGTAAGATAATTACGCATATAAAAATTCATAACTTCCACAGAATTTCCCTCATTAATTCCCAGTCGAGAGCCTTTAATTTTTTTCTCTGAAATTTCTCCAAATAATAATAGAAAAATATTTTATTGTGAACTAAAAAAAAATTTGATACGTCGACTGGATTTATTTTGTCATTATCCCGCGCGACAAAAATTAATTGAGGCCTGCGATGTCAAACGAACCCCCAATATTTACTCAAATCCAAAATGAAGGTTTTAAAATTGTTTCTCAATGAATTAATTAGGTATTATTACAAAATTAGACCTTGGGGTAATTACGAGTGTCGAAATTCCCAATTTCCCTAGTATTTCACTCACTGATTTCCATTATAGAGTCATCTATTTATTTTTTCTGATGCTATTGGCTCAATCGTCCTAAAAATGTTATATATAGTTTTCAGAAAATTCTCCATTCACTTATTTATTCACTTGGTGCAGAATGAGAGAGTTCATCGACATCACTTCCAGTGATTTTCCTCGACGTTTTCATACTCTCATTGCGTTCGAATGTGCAAACAGGGGAGGATTGAGATATGGGTGTCATCCCAAGCCCTCCCTCCCCCCTCCCCCTCTCGCCCCTTCACAATTATCCTTGACTAGTAGTAGTAGTGTTTCTATAGATAGACCATCGTATGCCCACGCGCTCATTTGCCCTCTTAATTCTCCTCTCCTTTACTCCTTTTTTTTTTCTCCAGTGTTTGCCACTCTCTCGCCTCTCACTAGTTTCTTTTTTTGTTCCCCTTGTCCAGTCAATTTGCGTGCAACGAGAGGGAAATATCGGCGCTCAGTGCAGACATGCCATTTCTTCGAGACAATTTCATTTGAATTTTATGCGAATATGTAATTTTTTGGGGGTTTTTTTTTCGTCGGAATTATTAATTCACGATTTTTTTTTTCTCCTAGGCCGTCGGCGATTTTTAGTTTGGAATTTTAAATATCACGACTGACACAATATGTTTACGATGAGTAGGCCCGGGCCTGCACGTGCGTCACGCATTTTTATTCACGTGAAGGGGATTTAATACGGTTGGTCATGGTTTGAATATTTCGCCAGGCGAGTTGAGATTTTTTTTTGGTCGCGGATGGAGTGATTTGGCTTTTTCGGGGCTCGGGGTTTAATTGTTGAGTGGATTATTATGAAATTAATAGCGCAAAACGGTTTTTAAAAATCCCTAGGGACCTTGGGGAATAATGGCCAACCGAATCTGTTCAATTGATTTTTTTAACAATTTTTATTTTATCGAGAAAGTGGTCGACGTAATTTTTTTTCATTTATCCCCCAAATGCGGACCGAAAATTGGCCTATTCGTCGTCAAATCTGGCATGAAAGGGTGAGGATAAGCTGTCCGATGTCTCGAGACATCGAGACGAATGAAACGAAAAGAAAAAAATGTTAAAGTCAAACGAGTTGGTAAACTCAGTGCGAATGTAAATGAGAAGTCGAGGAGTTTCGAGACGTGAAGAAAAATAAAAAGAAAAAATCAGCCGAGCATTATTATTTCACGTGCATTGTCCCGGCCATTTATTTTTACATTTCCAATTGCAACCGAATGAAAAAACTGAGCCTCGCACCTTTTTTTACTGCAGCGCGATTTTTTTTTTATTACCTCGGGAGCTTTTCGTGACTCTAATGTTATTCCACTTCTGACGTAGCTCGGGAGCAACTCAAAAATATGGGAATTAAATGTTGATTCTTTTCGTCGTACAGAGACATTGGGAGCTAGTGACCGCATGAGGAGAACAGCCTTGAACCCTCTTGCGTCAATGAAGAAAAGTGGATCCTGATTGATATTCAAAATACCGAGATTGAGATTGTCTCGAAATATTCCGTGGAATTTATTTAAATATAATAAATCTTGCGATTTATTTTTGTTGAGAATTTGATGAGCTGCGAAGGCCTTCTCCAAAAGGTCATTTTTTCATTCGAGTTTGGATAAAATTAAGAACAATTAAAGTCACATCGAAATTTTTGGGAACTTCATTTTGCAGCTGATGAAATTCTTGACAAAAAAATCGCCAGAAAAATATTGACATTACGTTTCAATTCGAACACTTTAAATTAATTTCTCCCGTCCTCTTGACATTGCAGGTAATACAGGTGGCGGAAGTGCCGCAAATTTAGCGCAAAGAGCGTCTTTAGCAGCCGCAAATTCACGTCAGACGACCCCCAGAAGATTTCCCCAGCCTAGACCGCCGCAGCCACCGCAGCCGCCGGTAATCCAACAGCAGTCGACAATTTCGCCGGCTAATCAACGTCAACAGACGTCACCAGCTCGTATACCACTGGCATCAATAGCTGGTGTTACGGTTAGGAACTCAGACGATCACGGACCAAATTCATCACAGGAAGTTTGCGATAATTCTAATGACTCTGGTCTTGGATTCGAGGATAGGCAGCAGCACATCACAAATTCCTCGGTAAATTCAGCTGTTGCATCAATTTTATTGATAACATTTACCTTTCGTAAATTTTGATAAAATTGTTTTCTATCCTTGATCTTTTCCCAACTGTCGCACACTTTTTCTGTTGAATTCGGCCTTGATTTTTACTTTGCATTTATGATTTTAGTGCTCAGTTGACATTTTTCGTAGGCAATTTTTCTGGCACGAAAAATGACGCTCACCATTGGCTCAGATCATTGCAATCTTAACAAAGAAATTCAATTAATTATTTCGTGATTTTGAAAAATAGAAAAGTCAATAGACAAACTCGTACGACTTGTCGTGCTCTCTTTTGCTAGTTTTGTTTAAAAAAAATTGAAGAAATACTTGTCTCGGTAGAGTGAGTTGTACAGAAGTATCGAATTTCTTTCAAAGTCTCTTGTGGCCCATTCTCTTCTTCCTGTACAAAAAAATAAACTGCCCTCGACGAACGATTGTCACAAAGACTAATGCCATCGTCACTGAAAAGGCAGTTGAACCCATCCCCAGCGTCAAATAAAGAACAATATAACACTTGTCTCTCCTGCTCTCGGCTTGATTCATTAAATTGATTTCAACGGCGAAATCCCCCGGACTCAATACCATCAATTGTTGGTGTAGGCTTGGAACAACGGTTCGGGCGGCGAGGAGGACACTAAGCGACGTAAAATGGATATTAAACTCGAGTCTGAGGATGCAAATTTTTCATTTCCCGAGAGAACCGGTGAAAATCATGGAAAAATCACCAGGAACAACAGTGCCAATGGCATTGGTGCAACCATAACTGCTACGAGAACGAGTAATGGAGCTATGGGACGTGTTGGGGGAGTTTTGAGAGCGCGTTCAGCACTGGGAACCTACGGGAAGCGGCCGCCACCGGCCCATCAAGGTCCCGTCACCCTTAACTCTCAACTCTGTACGTGTCCGCGATTGAATTGAAATCGTAAATTTCTTGAACAGAATTCCGGATGTAGAGATTGAATAAATATCGAAGATATGTGAATTATTTTTCTGGGATTTCTCACTCCCTCGGAAGACAAATCCATAACTTAATTAATTATTCTCTTCATAAAACAATGAAATTTACTATGAAATTTATATGAACTGTGCGAACATTTTACTTAATTTTCGAAAAATTAGAGTCCCAATTTTTTTTACACGGATAAATGGAAACTCGACAATTATTTTATCACAAAAAATTAGAAATTATTCCCATTCAGATCAATATCCCTTATCGATTTATTAAATGACGTCTGTTTCATTTATAGTCAATTAAAATGCAATTTATAAAATCTGATATTTACTGAAGAATTTCTATCGTTTAAACCAAATTAATTTCCCATCAAATATGAAAGTGAATGATCCAATTATGATAAACACCTCAAAAATATTATATCACCCTAAAAATCTCAAAAATGTAATTTAAATAACCTCGATGAAGATAACCGTCAAAAAATTTTATTTAAAAAATTGTACTGCTCTGAAATTCCTCGATTAATAACGAAAAAAAAATTAATAATTCTCTCAATTTGAATGGCACGTTTCAACAATCAATTAATCCCTCAGTAATTCCCAGGGACTTTGAATTTTGTCTTGCTAAATAAATTCTCTTGTATTTAGGTAGTGTATCCCGAGACGGAAAGGTCCAGCTCCAGATAATTTGCCAGCCCGAGCAGCAGCACAGAGCGAGGTACCAGACAGAGGGATCCAGAGGTGCTGTTAAAGACAGAACGGGCAATGGATTCCCCATAGTTCGTCTAGTGGGTTACGACAAGCCAGCAACTCTTCAGGTATTCATTGGTACTGACCTGGGCCGTGTGGCGCCTCACATGTTCTACCAGGCATGCAGGGTGAGCGGAAAGAACTCCACTCCCTGCGTAGAGCGCAAGATCGATGGAACTATTGTCATCGAAGTGGACATGGATCCTGCCAAGGACATGCTGGTCACCTGTGACTGCGTGGGCATTTTGAAGGAGCGCAATGTCGACGTTGAGCACAGATTTCCGCAGGAGGCGGGCATGCTCCAGGGTAGGAGCAAGAAAAAGTCCACCAAGTGTCGAATGGTGTTTCGTACGACAATAACACACGCCGATGGCAGCAGTGAAACTCTCCAAGTGTGTTCACAGCCGATTGTTTGCAGTGAGTAATTTCGTTCCTTAATTAAACCGAAAGAACCAAAAAGAAAAATCTCAATTATGGTTTCCATTGCAGCTCAACCCCCAGGAATTCCCGAGATCTCCAAGAAATCTCTGACGGCCTGTCCCTGTACAGGAGGTCTGGAGCTGTTCATCCTGGGGAAAAACTTCCTAAAAGACACTCGAATGGTCTTCCAACTGGACAACGAGGACCTCACCTCATCGCTGGAGCCCCACTGGGAGTGTTCAGTGACCCCAGACAAGGAATTCCTCCAGCAAACCCACTTGGTCTGCGTGGTTCCCCCCTACAGAAGGCAAGACCTCACTCCCTCTGAGAAAGTCTGCGTAAAATTGTACGCAGTGTCCTCTGGAAAAACCAGCGAGCCCCACACCTTCTTCTACACCTCGATCTCCTCCCCGCCAGAGCCCTCGATAGGTAAGCTGGAGGCGTCCTCGACGAGCCTGGTCACCTCGAACGACTCGCCGTCTCCCTCAGTGCCAATTGCCCCAATAGCTCCAAACACCGCACTATCCCCAGTCGCGGGAATTCCCTCGACCTTCCTCTCCCCCCAGATCAACAATCAGCAGCAATCGCCCCACCAGCAGCCGCAGGACGTCCTGAAGAGTGACCCAAGCCCTCCACCACCAGGCGCAGCTCCAGTGACTCCAATAATGATGTGGGCAGCACAGGCCAACAGCTGCAACTCCAACGACGTGATGATGCCACCCCCAAACCTCGTCTCCAATCCCTTATTATCCAGAAGATCGTCCTCCAATCATCAGCTGATTCTCCCTGACAATCTGAAGTCAGAGATCCTGGATGACACTTCCGAGAGTAGCATGCTCTCTGACAACAGTCTCCAGGGGAACAACACTCCGCCCTCCAATGGCACCAGCTCGAGTCCACTGCACGCTCTGGTCTCAGAGAACTCCAGGGAAGCCTCGCAACCGGGTCTGCTGCATCCAGCCCAGGAGGTGGGGCTCCTGGGAGTGGATCTCATCCATCATCAGCACCCGCTGAGCCTCGCTGGCGGCTCCTTCCCAATTCATGAGTCTTCGCAGGTGAAGGTCCTCAGTCCTCATCACATCAATAAAGAAGCCTCTCCCATTCTTCCTCCGGAGGCAGCCTCGCAGGGAACGAGTGTCGTCGACCTCCGAATGAAACAACATGAGTATGACACCTTGAACACCTTCACATCAACACCAGCTGACCAGGCCCTGCCAAACCAATCCAGCCAGTGTATTGCTAAGTATCTGAATCAGATTGAAACATCTGTTGTCCAGAGCAAGGACCCAGAGCCGACGGAGCCCGAGATGGGAGCCATCAGTCAACTCTGCACAGAGCCAACATTCGCCGAGACGATGCAGCAGCGAGCAACGATAATAGCCAACGCTCGTCAGCAGTCCGAGGCAGCGACAATGCTTGCCAATCAAACGGCTAAGCTCGACGAGCTTGTCAACTCCGTCGTTGACTCCCATCAGACCCCGATGCAAACAACTCCGAGTCCCCCATCGGCCCTGATCCCCGAAGTGGAGGCCACCCGCACAAGTCCCCCAATTCCAGTGAAGACAATGCTACTGGAGGCGCTGATGCCGACGCCAATGGTGACCTCGTCAGTTTCCCCAGTGACCCCAGCCCCTGAGCCCAGCCCCGAGGAGACTCTTCTGACGACCATAAACGCCCTCCATCCGGCAATGGAGACTCCAATAGTGACAGCAGCTGGAATGTCCAATGCCACTGTATCAATAGCCTCCCACAATCCTCATCAGGTCACCAGTGAACCTCTGCCCCAGATCCAGACCCTGACACCTCAGGAAGTTGTTGTCCAGCAACAAGTCGAGCAGGTTTTTGCTGAGGCCCAGAAACAGGTGGAGGAAGTGGTGGCTCAGGTCCAGCAGCAGGCAGCCAATACTGTCCACGAGGCCCAGAATCAGGTGGTGCGACAGGTGGTGGAGTGCACTCAAGTGGTGCGTGAAGCTATGAAGCAGGTGCATGCTGCCAGGCACGTGCAGGCTGTTTCTCATGTTGAGGAGGTGGTGAAGCAGCAGACCGCCTCGGTGGTGAAGCGAGCGGTGAAGGAGACCACTGAGGGGGTTGTCAAGCAGGTCCAGGTCGTCCAGAAGGCCATTGGACATGCACAGGCGGCGCAGGTGATGAAGCAGGCTGTGCAGAATGACATTGGATCTATGCTGAATCAACCTGCTGGGTTCGTCGCTGAGGCTAGCTCTGCTCTCGCGAGTGGAGCTGCACAGGAGCCCAATCAACAGAGACTGACTAATGCTGCTGAGCAGGCCATTAACAATGTTATTACTAATGCTACTCAGGTGAGGAAGATTTTTCTTGTCTCGAGCTTTTTTTATTCAGTTCAATTGAACCAAAATATTTTTATCATATTATTAATATTAAATATTATATTGAGCATTCCGTACTTGGAAAATTATCAAACGCAGTTTTAAGTAAATAATGTCGTCAAAAAACTTGGGAATAATTTGAGGTCTTGGTTTTCATGCACATCAGGACATCATCAACAACCGACCAATAACAACGACAACTGCGCACGCAATAATTGCTACTAAAAATATCATGAACTCAGTAGCAACTCAGAGTGCACAACTTATGAATAGTGCAATGGAGGGCATTCTCCCGCAGTCGCCTTCCAATGCGCCCGCCATGGTCGAACAGGTCGCCAGGAAGTCACCCGAGGCGATCCCCGTGCAACCTACGATGCAGAATGGGGAGACACCGATGCAGGTCCAGGTGACAGCCACCAATGGACAAGTCCAGGGAGTCGTTAAAAAGCCGGAGGATGCTGGGGGAATGCTGCCTCAGGAACTCACGTCAATGTCTGAGCACGATCTCCTCAGCTACATCAATCCCAGCTGCTTCGATCAGGGAACGTTTCTCATGTAGATAAAGTGTAATTATTTCGCTCTCCTGGGAAGGGGGCTCAGTCCCTCGGTCTAATGCAGTCGAGATTCGTTAGTTTGTAATTGATTGTATTAATTTTTTTTTTTCGTGAATAGGAGACATGTTCAGATATTACAAAATTTTTATTCGGCGAGGCCACTCGTCGATCGGCGCCCGATTTGTCATTTTTAATTGCGGAGGTGGTTTATTTTTAAGTTGCGACGGGCGCGAGTTACGGATAGCGCGACAAATTCTTATGATTTTTTTTTAGGATTTCATTGTGCCAGGTGCCTTTGGGGATCGAAAAATATTCCTCGAATTTAATTTCTTGGGGTTGTATTTGATGAGTAGTTTTTGAAAAAGTCAGGAATGAATTTTAAGAAGTTAAAGATTGAGAACAATATTTTACGATCTGTGGGAAAATTCTAATGTTAAAATTCTGTTAATTTTGAGGAGCACGAGGAGGGCAGTTAATTATTGTGAATGGTTAATTATGCTAACAAGTACCTTAAGATTCTATGAATTATTGGTATAATTATTGACTTGATTTCATCACTAAAATACTGAATGAATCATTATAACGTGTTTGACATTGTTTTTACGATGAATTTCGTGATTAAGTGGAATGGAAAGACGAAGTTAATTTGTCGGGGAATGACAATTTAATTACAATTTTTTTTCATTCAAAATTGGCATTTTTAGTCCAGATATTTCGTTTTTTACTTCACTCACTGGCACTTCCTTTTTTCAACGCCCAGTCGTCTTGTGGTTCCACTTAACTACTGAATTGTTTTTTTTTTTTCTTATTTGTTTATTATTATTTTTAATTTGTTATTGAATAATAATGAGTATAAAGAATTATCATTGTGATTTATGTTGATGTGTTTTCAACGCCTAGTAACGAAGAAGTGGAAAAACGATAAGTGCAACACAGAGATTATATTATATGTCAATACAAATACGTTTAACGAGGAGAAGAAATATATATTCATCAATTAAATTGATTGAGAATCATTGGAATAATTGCGTACATATATATATTTTTTTTACGTTTTATCCAAAGAGAGGAGGAATTCAATTCGTGCATCGATGTTATTCATGAGAGCTTACTACGATTATTAAATTTTGACATTCACGAGATGTAGTGGGCATTGAAGAAAAACTTCATAAATTTATTTGACGAGAAAAATGAAAATTGTCATTTGAGGTGGAGAAAACAAAAAATATATATATTTCTATAAACTATTTTTTGTATCTGTTATGAACGTCTAATAATCATCGTATGCAGTAGAGGAAAATTTTCAAGTCAAAAACATAATCAAATTTAATTTGTATGTGATTGATAAGGTCGTCGTTGGGTGGAATGAAGTGACTAAATGACAATTTCTAACTTTTGACAATTGACGAAAATTATCAAAAATGGAAAGCTAAATTTTGAAATTATGTTTTTTTTTTTCTATTGACTGATATCTGTGAGATATTTATTGAGTATTTGTTTCCTCATTCCACTCAACAGTCGTTATAATATTGTGTATAAATAATTGTGCCTGCAAATTTGTGAAAAAAAAATTGCCTAAAGTAATTCGTTAATATGTAATACATAAGATTTTATGAATTACGGAAGTAATGGACAATTGCTATTTGTGTAATGCTCTGCGCACATCATTGAGTCATTAAGGGATGAAAGATTGCCTTGAATTATTGTTTTTTTTTCGTTATTACCGAGGAGTTGGAGTAAATGAAGAGCATGTATCATGAATTTATTGGTAATGACTTGAATAAATGTTTCACAGCAAGTGTTTTGATATTAATTTTATTAATTATTTTTGAAATAATGAGGACTCACACCAAATGATTGTGACTCCAGTAATCTCCCTCTGATTATTGCCATTGAAAAGGAGGGAGTGGAATGTCAGCATTAGCACTTCATCAGGAGGTAATGGTCCACTTGGAGTCCTTGCCTCTAGTGACTCGATCCTCCTTCAATAGCTTCTGGAGATGATGGCCGACGTTGACAGCCGCCGCTGGCCAGAGCTCCTTGGGAGTCTCCAGATAGATGAACCCCACAATCGCCATCTCATCCAGTGGCGTCCCCTGGCTCTTCCTCAGCACCTCAATTATCGCCTCCTCCCTCTTGCGTCTGTGCTCTATGTAATACCGAATCTTTGGTGCAGGCTCTTCCACGACCGGCCCATGTCCAGGATAAATAACCGAACTGTTGAAGTCCAGAATTTTGGTCAGGGACGTCAAGTAATCCTTCAGATCCTCAAAAACAGCTGTCGTCTCTCCCAAGATGCAGTCACCACTGAAGAGGACATTGTCCTCGTGAAGAATGAGACAGGCGTGGTCTGTCGTGTGTCCCGGAGTGTGTTTTACCGTGAGCTTAGCCCCCTCGACTTCGAACGTCTGCTCGTCGGTCAGCAAATTCAACTCGACCTGGTAATCCTCGGGCTCGTGATCCTCCGGGGATCGTGGGAGCTTCCAGACCAGTGGAGCCACCTTCGACGAGGATTTTATCAGGTTCTGAACGCCCTTGGCTCCTCCCAGGTGGTCGTGATGCCAGTGGGTTATCAGGAGATGGGAAATCGTCGTATTCTCCTCGTCCAGGACCGATTTCAAGAGCTTCGTGTACTCTGGGGACGTGTGTTCGTCTCCTGCGTCAATCAACACTCGACTGAAATCCAAGTGAATCATTGGAGGTGACACAATTTTTTTACTTTCATTTTATTAGTTCCTAGTGCTTGTCATCCATTCTTCTCGACAAATCCACACTATTATTTTTATTTAAATAAATCGAGGAGAGACAGTTTCACTGGTTGCAATATAAAACAAAGAAAAAAATGTTGAGAACTCGTCTCGTCTTGACCTGATCCACCATTTTGTCGATGTCTAACAATGGAGGCGACAAAATGGCGGCCCGCTTCGACGAAATGGCCCACTTCCTCTCCGGAAATTCAACTGTTCCACTGTCACTCATGAGCAGGTGAATCTTTTATTAAAGAAAATTGCGCAGAATTTTTAATGTTTTAAACAATTGATTAATAATATCAATCATTGAATCACGAGAAGACGCAATTGAAAGATACAAATGGCAAATAACGTGAGGGGTCTGGTTTGCGGTGGACATGATGACACGGGCCGGGAAAAATATGATGAGGTGAGTGGCTACTCAAGCAATTATTTATTTACCTTTTACCCGTGCCAACGAGGTACGTATTCGTCCCCTGGAGTGTCATCACCCCAGGGTTACATCCTAGAATCCTAATCACTCTGTTCGAGAGTTTGGAGACTAGAGGAAGAACTGTGAGAGACATCACTGACGTTATCAGGGGTATCAAAGGTTGGCTAACCTCGTACCTAACCACAAATGACGCAGAAGTCAGCAGATCAGACGTTCTATATTCCTTATTATCATTTGGTTCTGAATTTCCTGAACTCAGAAGATAAGAGACAACGCAATTTTTTTTCCCCAAACCATTCAATTTTTTCTGGTCATCTCGCCCTCCCCTTAACAAAATAATTCTCCCCATATATTTATTGCAATCAATTCAATGAGATAAATTAAGTGATTAGAAAAGCCGCAATTTATTTCAAAAAATAAAGAATTTATTGATACATTACATTTTGCCCACTGTCATTGCATAAACATTTGCTCATCAATCCCTTTGTCAATAAAATCTGAATATCGTGTCGTTAAAATCGTTATTGCATAGGCCTCCTCGTCTCGACCTGAATCTTATCAATATTTACATAATAACTTCATGTTACTTCTATCCACTCCCTTCGATTTATTATGAATATGTTCTATAATAAATTGTTCAATTTCTAGTGTCATCTCACTCTCTGAAAATAAATAATGGAAATTCCGTACTTGAGTAATGAAAACACATTGGGCAAGCCTTCCCAAATCAATATTTCATTTGTTTACAAATAATCCTTTGTAAACATTTACTACGAAGTTGGTGGATATTGTGATGTGAATTAGTTCAAGCCTTAGTCCTGCTCAATCCGATTACCTCGGACTATTCAATAATTTGTGCTTTGTTTCGTGAAATATTCCTCCATGTGTTTTCACTCCCACTGGACTCGAAAATAAAATTGTTGATGGTGTATTCTTGGATATGAAGATTAAATAACAAATGTTAGAGTCAAATTTTCCACTCCATGATCAGAGGAATGAAAAAAAATGTGAATCCAGTATTTATCCTCCATACTCCAGGGGACTTGAAGAAAAATGAATGCCCTCCAGTGAATTTATTTAGCCTTGACAGATCGAGATCGGAGATTTTTCTTGGTCGCCTGATCTACCTCGGGTAGGTCGTCATCCTCAGAGGCTGCGGACTTCTTGCCCTCCTTTCTCCTGGGCTTTTGCTGCTTGGGCTTGGCTTTGGCCACCACTGGACCGCCGGTCTCACGCGCTCGCTGGATCTGTCTCTTGCTGAATGCGTAGATGAGGTACGCCTGGAAGAGGGCGACAGCGCCGAAGGCTGATAATCTTATTGCCGGGATGTTGAAGTTGCCAGCTGCGATGTCCAGGGTACTGTCGACTTGGCTGAGACCGTAGACATAGAAGAGTAGGGAGAAGAGGATTGTGGAGATTCTGGAGAAGACGTAGACAGCATTTGCCACGCCAAACGCCATCTTTGTTGTTTGCTCTCGGCGATAAACAATGTGAACAAGACGAGCTCCATGCTGAAGAGCATCGCCAGCGAAGTGAAGAACTAGAAGAATAGCTGTTATGTGTTGGAAGTTGAGGAGATAGCCAGCGAGAGTGAAGACAAATCCGAGAGTGGACTCGACGATGACTTTGGGGATGCTCTCCCGCTTGATCTTCTGGAAGTAGAGCTCGGGGAGGCAGTGAAGCCAGTAGGCCAGCTGGCCTACGAAGAAGAGCTTCAGGGAGAAGGACATCAGGCTGGGATAGTTCACCCAGAGCGAGGGAATCTCCAGCAGTAAATTGTCCCTGATGATTATGTCGATTCCCCAGACAACTGAGAGCAAGTAGAACACCAGGAGTTGGCTCGACTCGTTGAATTTAGCCAGCTTTATCTTGCTGAGGTGCAGACGCTTCGACAGCTTGTCCAGAATGTACTCCTGGATTACGGCGTGCATGACGATTGTGATGAGGAAGTAGAAGAAGACTGCACAGGCGTCCTTCCAGCCTGTCGAGTATTTTTGGGGCTGCCAGGGGGCATCTGCCTCGGCTGTCTCGGAGACGTTATGGTGGAGGGCGATGAAGGTGTAGGCCCAGGGGGACGTCACCTGAGTGAGGTAAGAAATTTAATTTATTTTTAGGACAGAACTCAATGAGCAAATCAATGTCTGATTGTGGGCTGCGGAATCTGTTGGCAAAATGAGACTTGTGGGGATGAAATGCCAGCTTGAAGCTCGAAAAAATGTCAAGGTAAATGAAAATGTCAACGAAATAAAAATTCATTTCATTTTATCAAGTCTCAACTGAATCAAAAGCGGATTTATCGATTATTTAGACAGATTTCGGCTCTCAGATTATGGGAAAAGCCTACAGAATAATCGGGGTCACTGTTATCTGCAGATTGACCTTCTCTTTTGGGCACAACAACATATGGTACCCTCTGAAGACTCCAGAGTTTTTTTTCTAAGCTCCAACGCTTTTAATTTTGTTTTATCAAATTAATCAATGATTCAATTACGACATAAATACGGGAATATTCCGGTGTCCTTGCAGACCTCATAATTTTATTATTAATCAGTTGAAAGCACTCACCTGGACCATGAGCCCAATCACGAAAACCATCGCCACACATGATACGATGTCAGCATGATTCTGAATGATGAATTCATGACTGAAAATCGGTGGATTTTTATTCGACGTCTTCCTCCCCTTGATCGCAACCATCCTCAAGCTTCGATTGATTGGTCTGACGGGTGAATTATGCACACCAGCCGGTGCAGTTGATTGACGTGAACGAGGTGCTAGTCGTACTACGACAACTTACGGAACAACACTGACGCTTTCGCCCAATTATTGACATACATACGGACCGACTCACGCCAACACTGGCCAATGTGGCTGCTCACTGATTGCTCGTTGGCACTGCGCGAGTCAAATTACAGTCTCGGGGAAATGGGTTGCTGGCTAGCGGCGGCGATTTTCGTCTGTCCATTACCAATTCTATTTTACATTCCCCTATATTTTTTTTCTGTTCTTTTGTTGCATATTTTATAATTGAAAAATGATGATGGAAGGAATTAATGGAGTACCCGGAAAGTTAGGACCTACTGAACGGATTGTAAGGATTTTTTCTTGGCTCCTTAAACCCACGGAGGGATAATTAAATTAATTAATTCGGAAGCCAGTTGAGCTTTCTCGAAAACTAGGGGAGGTTGCGTTGGATTCCTGAGGGAATTCCCTATATACTAAGGAGATTAAAGTCTTGAACAATATGGCAGGACAACTAAAACACTCGATTAATAATCATGGACAAATCAGAATAGGACATGCTTTATTCCACAATAAAATTGCAATTATCATAAATGAATAGGCATTATCGTTCACCTTTCATTCCCTCAAATTAATTCCCCCCCCAGTGTCTCGCACCTGTCGGAATTGATGACATTTATTTATTCAACAATTTACACACAATTATCCTGAAAGAAAATTTCTGAAACGAAATAAATACCGTAGATGTAGTAATACTATTATTTTCGATGACTACAGCGTACAATCATTGATCAACAATGCGCCAAAAATATATTATCTCCTGGTTATTATTTCCCCCCCTTATTTTCGCACCTGTTGGTTAACATTAGTTTAATTGGATACCTATTTTATTTTCATTTGATACTAGAATTTCATTTATGATTTATCAATCGTGCAACGAGTCAATCGTCACGTCGGCATTGGCTAGTTGGCTAATATACGCTTCTCGATGCAGTGTTTATTCACATTTTAATTGTACGATTCGCGATAAGTCGATAATCATGATCTGCACAGTATAATTCAATTATTCGTAATTCAACTCCCCTCTAGTACGAAGATAAAACTCTTACGATGTACATTAATTTATGATCTCTATTGAATTCAGTGGTGTCTATTTTAAAACATTCAACGATTTTAAAAATTTTAAACAACTATTTTGCAACAGTGCTATTGTCCTTGTAATTATTTAATTCACCAGAATGAGTAGAATAAAAATATTATTCACTCTTTGGCTTGTGATTCACAATGCAACAATGGTTTTCCTGTGGAAAACTCTTGGCATAGCTGAACACTGCCAAGTTCTGTCAACATTTAGGCAGGAATTCATCGTTTACCAACAGATTTTTGCCAATTACTTCTCTCCTTAATTGAGGTAGACGAGTATATTCTCCAAGTAGCCCTTCAACAGGTTTCGAGTGAGAGTTAAATTAAACGTTTGATCAACAGAAAATTATTATCGAAGCCTTAATCCCTATGTCATAGCCACAAGTCTTAAGTGTATTTTAGAGATGATGTGGTAAAACGTGAATAGTCCCCCTCAGACTTTAATAAATTGTGCATTAATCTCAGAAATTAATCACGATGAGATAATTATCCAATCAATGACTGTGAAAACAACTGATTACATTTTACCACTGTTCGAACAATTTCATTGGTAACAGAATAATCTTCTCTTCTAAAAAAAAAATCATAAAAATTGATACATGATTACCGTGATGCCCCATCTGAATACTGTGCATTATTAGTACGTACGAAAGAGGTTCATAGTTAAATTCTCTTGAATTTTTACTCAATTTTCTATTGCTTTTCGACCCATACTTTTTAGTAAAAAACATTCGATGAAGAAAAATAACTGAAATTTGATATTTCTGTAAAACAAATTCCCTTTTAAAACCTTCAACAATACAAGTTCTCGATTGTTCGATTAAGCAGAGAGCAGACAAAAAAACTGAAAGGAACTTGGAAAATTCTTCTAGAGGAATTCCTATACAAATAGTCTGGGGTTTGGCCTGGAATTGTTTAAATAAATAAGTTCCTATGAAATCCCCTCGTACGTTTTCTCCTATTCTGCATCACACGAGCACTAAACCGACACAACAATCATCATAAATTACCTCTCCCCGAGAAAATGATCAATTTAAACTAAAGGATCGTCCTCGAGCTCCATTTCCTCTACTGTAATGTAGAGACCCTCCTCCTCGTACGTGGACTCGTGCTTAGCGAGGACCTTCAGGAGTGGACGAAGCTTGATCCACCACTGGTAAGTGGGAATTCTGTGCTCGAAATCCGTGACATCGTCGAGTTCGCAGAAGGGAGTGTATCTGTACTGTCTCTTGATGATTCCCAGCATGACAGCAGTGTCGGGAGTGGTGGCGAGTGTCTTTCCCTCCGAAACTGTGCACTTCTTGAGCTGATCGCTGAACCACTCGACGGCTTTGGCCCCCATTTTCGTCCCCAAGTTTCTGTCGAAGGGAGTGGGCGAGCCGCCCTGCTGCATGTGCCCGATTATATTGGATCTGCAGCTGAAGAGGCCCTTGCCCTCCTCGCTGAACAGCCTCTGCATGAAGTCAGTGTTGTAGTTCAAATTGCAGTTTTCGTTTCGGAGGATCAAACCTCGCTGGACACCCTCGGACATCTTTGCAGCCATTGCAATTACGTCTTGATTTAAATCCTATGGAATGAGAGAGAATAAATTGTGTGGATATCATAAAAAAAAACTAATGAAAAAATCATTAAAATGAATTGATCTGATGAATTGATTTGATGATTGATCTCCAGAACAAAATCTGAACGACTGGATAAAGTTCTTCAGCGCTACCTTGATATTAAATTTCTCCTCGAAGATGTAGGCAGCATCAGCACCACCAGCAAGCCCAGCAAGCGTCGCCAGATAGCCACAGTATCCTCCCATTGTTTCAATAATGAAGACCCTCCTCTTCGTTCCCTGAGCCGATTGACGAATTCTATCGCAGATCTCGGTAATTTCATTGAGAGCTGTATCACAGCCCAGTGAGAACTCAGTCCCAGGGACGTTATTACTGATCGTCGCTGGGACCATGGCAATGGGAATCTTGAATTCGTCGAACTTCTCCCTAGCCGCTGTAAACGTCAGCCCAGTCTGGTAGCCCTCGAAGCCTCCGATGATCAGGAGAGCTTGAATACCAAATTCCTTGAGTTTAGCCGCAATCTGGGGCAGCTGTTCCTCCTTCGGGGGGGCTCGCTTCGTCCCCAGGTAGGCCCCACCCTGGGCCACCCAACCAGTCACCGACGGCCAGTCCATCAGCTTGAGTTGACCTGCTGCTAGACCTGTCACTCCGTCGCAAATTCCGTAGACCTTGTCTCCCCTGTAGATGCAGTTTCTCACGAATGAACGGACTGCCGCGTTCATTCCACACGATGGGGAGCCGACGTGCATCACTGCTAGGGTGTAGTGATCCTGAGGAGGATTGAGTCAGTGGAGAAATGATAATTAGATTGAAAATAAAAAAATTATTCTGCAAATAAGGCGATTCAGTTTTTTACTAGGCAAAAAAAATCGTTATCTTGGGTATGATGAAGTGTATTTGGGCTCTTCTTCAATTATTCCCAAGGTAATTCACAAAAAAAAATCCAAAAGCTATCTAAAATGATTCATTTGATAAATATTTATAGAGATAAGAGGCGATTAAAAAAATATATGCGGAGGTGAGACAATTGCTTTTGGCTGGACAAAAAAAAATCCTTGGAGAACGTGAAGGAAAAACTGTTAATTTTTCTTCTTTTTTTCATTTCCAAGGCGAGTCGTTTAAATGTAGAAGCTGTTTTAAAAATTGTAAAGACAACAATCGACATGCATGGCCCCGGGCTACGTGCAGCAGCAAATAAATGGGGCGTTTATAGTGTTCACTTACTTGACCACACATTGTGTATTGCTACGCAAAAAAAATGGGAATCAATTAATTCGAGATGTTACGGAAATTAATGGGCTTTCTATGGAACCACGAGTTAATTACCTTGGACAAAATGTGACCGTGGTGCTCCTGGAGCATGATGGAAACATATATTCATTTTAGTAAGATAGGAGCTGACTCCAGCTGTATCTACATTAGTGTCTCAAACACTTTGGGATGGGGTAAAACCATAGAAACCATTGGAATTAGACGAGGGGGGGGTATCTAATAATAAATTCTCTAATTCTGCCATCAAATTATTTATCTCTTCTACTCACTTTGCCATCTTGGGCGCCAATTGGGGCCTTCAAACGCGTCAACATCTTGTACGTCTCCAAATTACGAGCAAAGCCTCTGGAATTTAAGAATTAATTAATTATGAGAGGAATCAAGGGAATAGGAATAGTCAATGGAAATTAATGAACGCAAGTTCTTTTTTACGCACTTTCCGCGAAGTTGAACAGCCAGATCCCAGTTTTTATCAGCCATAGCTTGAGCCACAGCCTTGGTACGTCTGACGCACTCCATCAGGGGCAGCCTGACCGCCTGATTGCCGTCGAGGGTCACAACACAGGCCTCAGTGCCTGGGGTGGCCTCCATCAGAGCCATCACAGCCTCGGCACCCATTCTACATCCCAGAACTCTGTCAAATGCCGAGGGATTTCCTCCTCTCTGGACATGACCCAACACTGTAATCCTCGTGTCCTGCTGCAACTTGTCCACGACGACCTTGTGGACCTTCTCCGCTGTTATGGGGTCTCCATTTCTGTCCACCGCTCCCTCAGCCACGATTATAATGTTCAAACGTTGACCGGTCAATCGTTCCTGATTAAAATTCATCATTCAACTATGGAAAATCATTTTTTTTGCTCTCTTCTGACTCGGCAAATGGCTCCGCAAAAGAAGAAAAAAATCAAGAAGAGGCTCTCGTTGGGTTTAATTCTCTACATTTACATACGTCAAACATGGAGATGAGAGACTAGACGAGGGAATTCTTAGTTTCGTTAATAAAAATAATAAATTTGATGAGGGAAATGATGACACGAGTCTATCTCGTTTTATTAGTTGACGGTGTCACTGATTATTTCTTTCGATTGTTCAATAAAAATTACAATTTTTGCCGCAGTCAATTATTAAGGCTCTCATACTTCAACCGAATAAACCATAAAATATTCGGTAAAATCAGCGGTTTTTGTTTCTAATTTAATGCAATGGAATGATCAAATTTTTGTTGAACATTTCAGAAATTCTACTGACATCCCCAACCATCGAATGATCTCATCTAAATAAAAAACAAACTGCACAAGCATGCCAATTACACGACGAAGCGTGGAACAGCTTAAGGCCTTACTTGATTCTAGATATTTGACAAAATTAAATAGACTCTTGCCTCCTGGAACTCTCAGAGAATGGGGATTTATCGGTTCTCATTGAGATTAAAAAAAAAAAAAGGTTAATCGAACCTGCAATAATTTTTTGCAGAGCTTGTTGGGCCAGTCTCCCTCGGGTGGCCACTCGGGGATGAAGACAAAGTCAGCTTCGGCGCAAATAGCCGCCACTAACGCCAGGTAGCTGGAATTTTATAGTTGCATACCTAATTTATACTCCTCTACTCCTTCGTCACTTATTGTTAATACTAATTCCAGGGGATTTTGGTGGCTTCCCGGGGAATCCCTGCTACACTCGGTGAAATGTTGAGGAATCATTTACTTCGGTGGGAATTAATGGAGGGGGTAGTTATCCCGTTTGCGCCCCAAAAGTGATCTTTAGCTTACTCAAGTGCTTACACTAGCGTAATAAAATTCTCAAAGATCGCCGGGTCATTTAATTTAGATAAAAGTAATCCTGAGGCAAAATAATTCTGAAAAATATTCCATTGGAACTTTTGATAACATGTTTAGTTACATTCGATTGACTTAATGAGAATTTGGAAGATTATCTCAACAATTAACGTCGGAATGATTTAAACATTTGCTTCTGTCGTTAATTTCTTTCGTTGATTGGTAAAAAATGTTGTTTGTTCTTTATTTTACCAGATTTAATTTTCTCAGGATTTATTGTCCCAGACAAAACGACCCGTAATCGTCGGAGAATTTTTTCCCCCCCAAGTCAAAATAAAAATCCTCATCGTATTGTAAAATCTTGATTAAACGTGCCTGTCGCAAAGCCTCACAAACTCGAATTTCCCAGTCAAACCCAGGCGGATCTTCAGGAATAAATGCAAAACAGACGTCGGAGGATAGGCTCGTGGCTAACGCCAAGTACCTGAAATATCCGATCACCTGAATAATCCCCATGAATTATTCCACAATAAAAAAAAATTAAATTAAATCAGTAAACGTAAACTCCAGTGATTAATACGTCCATTCAATTAATCTATTCTAACAAAATGAAAATAAAAACAATTGGGGGGAATTCAATCAAGCATTCGGTGAGGGATGAAGTGCAGAATTTACGACAGATGGTAAAATTTCTGGTCGTTAGTACGTCAGTTAGTGAATAATACTGGAACATTTATGATGGGGAGATAAACGAGAATACAGTAGAATTTTGTTGTTTAATAAAAAATTGCTTGACATGCCTGCTCCAACTTTTTACATAGTTTATCGGGCCAATCGCCTGGGGGCGGACATTCGGGGAAGAATACGTAGTCCGCCTCGGCGGCTAATGCACCGACAATACCCAAGTACCTAAATTCGTTTATTTAATTTTTTAAACAAATTCACTGAAAATTCGTGGCTTATTCTAAAATCTATTGGTTAAAAATCATATTCTCCCAGACCTGGGACTTATTTTTCTCTATTGCAGTCTAAAAATATCTCGTACGTTTTATTCTAAAATTAACCGAGCCTTTTGTTTATCTAAATTGTACGCGATGGTAAATAAATTTCTGTACCTAAAGTATTAATTTTTCTCTCATTATTCATTTTTCAAGGAAATCTTTTGTGTTCAAGTAATAAATTGAGTCTAGTTCTCCTCTTTCGCTATTGCCCTGCGATTTCAATTGACGTAATTGAATTAACAAGGATCAAGAGAACATAATTTTGATGTTGATGATGAGAATTGAAATGAGGACTCACCCGCAATGACGACCCATGACCTCCATAATAAATGTTCGTTGATGGGAGTAGGCAGTGCTGACGATGGCGTCGATGGACTCGATGATACGATGGAGAGCCGAGTCTGTACCAATTGTCATGTCCGTACCACAGAAATCATTGTCGATTGAGCCCACCATGCCCACTATGTGGAGGTGCTTGTATTTCTCTGCTTGCTCAGCTGTTACATCGCCTGAAAACGAACAAAACTTGTAATGACAATTAATTCAAGACGAAACAGTTTTTTAATGCAATTTTTTTCAACAACTTCCACTCTGCTCTTTAATTGCCAGGAAGGATTGAATTAAAAGACTGTTTACCTCCTTTGACGAGATCCTGGAGCAGGCTTGGATACTCCTCCTTGAATAGGTTGGCTCCAGTGAGGGATCCATCGCCTCCAATCACTACTAAATTGCAGATTCCCCTGGTCACTAGATTTTTGGCCGCCTTCTTGCGACCCTCACGCTCCCTGAAGTCGGAGCAACGAGCCGAGCCGATCACAGTACCTCCTCTGTGAATGATGCAGGACACTGAGGACCAGGTCGCCTCCACGATGTGCTCACCACCATCGACCATTCCCTGATAACCCTCTTTTATGAAGAAGACCTTGCAGCCCAGGTATATCCCCATTCGAACAACTGCACGAACTGCTGCATTCATTCCTGCACTCCAGTGAAGTCATTGGATTAATTATTGTTCTTTAAAAATATCAATTTGAACTGATTGAGGTCAATGGAGAAGTGGGAATTATCTTTGAGCGTTTTCTCACCCTGAGAATCACCGCCACTGGTGAACACGGCCAGCCCCTTGCCCTTGTGGCTGCCAGGCTTGATGAATTTCGTCGCCGCTTGCTCCTCTGCCATTATACTCTTGAAAGTATGGTCTGCCATGGTCTGCAATTCATTTAAATACCCATTGGAATTCTTCAAAAACTCTCACTTGGGCTACATGGGTCACTGGTGTGTGCTCCCGCCTAGCACGTCTACACCGGCACTCCCGTCATTATTTAAAGATAAAAAGCCATCCACGCGTCTCAGAAATTTAACGAATGCGGGGACGATAGTCCCGATAAGCTGAAGGGCTTTTTTACTCTTCAATTGTTCAATCGAATTGTCACGCTTTCTGTTTTTTACTTGACTATCAATTGTCGTTCGTAGATTCAATGTATCTAAAGTGGATAATAAAAGTAGGTCATGGGGTGCGTGTCAAGATCGAGTCAATTCGCCAAGTGAGTGGCAATTTAATGTCTCATTTTTTTAAATGCCTGGTTAATATTTTATAAAACAGACGTCTCAGTTTTCTGAACATTTGTTTCTTCTCCGATGACCGATAAATGAGCAGCATAAATTGCAGAGAAAATTATATGAAAGTCAGAAAATCTTAGGAAAAATAGTAAAATTTGGATTTTTTTTTTAGCTCGGACTACCTAAAGCATTCTAGGTAGCAGAAAAAATGAGCAATGACGAAAGTGTTTACTTCAACATCCAGAAATAGAATTTTATTTGTCAGAAGACGTTTAAAAAAATCCTTTGGTCTGTTGAAACGATTGTCATTGAGTGAAGGAAAAACTGCTGGGGAATTTCCTTAAGTGACTGATTAAAAATTTAGAATTATTCAAAATTAATGGCCAACCCTCTAACAGCCTTTCCTATACCCATTTTACCCCGGGGGTCTCATTCAGTTTCGACGACTGACGATCGTAAACTAAAATTTTGGGTCAAGGTAATCCACTGAACTCCCGTTAGTGAAAAAAAAATCAGCAATTGCGAGCGTCTTTATTTCATAGCCCAGAAATAGAATCCAGTTTAAGTCATAAAATTGGAAAAAAAAGTCCTTGAAAATGTGGAGATCGAAAAATGAGTGATGCAATGCCAGGAGAGGATGAAGGATCACCCCCAGACTATACTAGACTGCCAAACGTTCCTGAGCTAAAAATTCCTGGAATGTCCCTCGTATCAATTAACAATTGATTAATTTTGTCAATCATTCTAATTGCTCAATCGTTTCCTTGAGGATCCAGAGGCAACTGAAATTCCTGTCATTCTCCTCAACAATTCATCCGGAAATTACATCACCAAACTCCCCCAAAAAAAAATGAATTGCGTTTGTCGATTGTCAGAACTGTTCATTCTCCTCTACAGTATAATACTTGACACTGAACTAAATCCCGACATTCGTTGCCAAGTTTAACCGAGAAAATTTTTGATTGTGCTCCAAAGTTCAAGTTAACCCGATAACTAGACATTGAAAATGAAACTAATCACAGAAACAATCACTGAAAATTCCTGGAAAAACCACATAAACGTCCAAGAGCCTCCCCCCACAAATTCTAAAATCGAATTACCCAATTAATAATTGATGACCCGATGTCAATGATAGCGTGAAGGAGCGATAAGAAAGTGTCATCACTAGAATAATCAAGACTCACCGAACTCTGAGGGTAATTATCGTTGACGAAGGGCTGAGGATGATATCCTCAATGAGATTATTCCTCCCTTGAGAATCAGGGCTCGATTTTTTTTTCGGCTATTGAGACGCTGTCAGAATTCACCTGCACGTCGTTCAGTCGTCTGAAGGTGACCTTACAATTTGCTCGTGCCTGACTGTCCACTGGGGCCTCCCCCAGCCCCTACCCAACCACAAGGCCAATTCATCACACCCAGAAGCTGAGGCTTTCGTGAAAGCCATCAGGTGGCATTGCTTCGTTTAGCTCAGCTGTGAACTAAGGGATTGGAGATAATGGAGTAGAGAACTGTTGCGTCTACTGAGAAGCGCCCGAATTTTTGAGAGGACTCAGTTCCTACTTCCTCGGCTGCTCATGACCTGGGGAAATTCGGGGGAAAAGGCTGTACACAAAACAACTGTACAAAAAAACAATTGTACATAACATCTGTCCATACCTCTGCTGCTGGTCAAAAAATGTCGCTAGGGTAGAGATCAGTCTCGCGTTAGTTGCAGTCGACATCGATCATGGTTGTCAGTTGAATTAAAAAGATGGCAACATGTGTTCTTCAATGAGAAAAATGATCGAACAAGAATCGAATGGGATCAACCGATCACTCGATAGACATCGATAGACAGGGAATCCAGGTCGATCAATTCGACAATTGTGCGTACAAGAGAAGAAAACGTAATCACCATCATTGCGGTGGGTTCCTACGTCTGGCCCTCTATTGTCCTCATCATCAAACAGCCAAAGCTGGCCAGGAGTCGAGCAGTTGGAGAGTTATTCCATCTCATTCACCACCAGACTATGGACAACTGCGCCAAAGTTGGAGTTGTGAGGCTCACGACAAAAAAATATAAGATCTAATATGGTAGCCGTCGTGTTCTGCCTCCCGACGGTTCATTTTACAAGTTCTTTGTATTTGAAGTGACAAGGTTAAAAAAATAATTAGTTAAATATCATGAGGACTCATTGTCTCCGTTAAATATGAAAATTCGGTTAAAACTGTCGTAATTGACGGGATATTTCCTAGGGAGAAAAATAAAATCCAAACGAAAAGTGAGAGTGTCACGCGGAGAATGAAAAATTGTTCGTTTATCTGTTACAAATATTCCCGATCATTCGTTCGGAATTTAGATTAATATTAATTAGTCATTTTGGAAACATATCATTCATTATGGAGAACGATCTTTTAAAACGTGACGAGAAGTCCCCAAAGGTCGACGATGAGACCTTGACGGAGTGTGGAGTACCTGATATTTCGACTCTTCATATAAAATCACGACTGAGTCCACAGACAATTAGTGAAAATACCGAGGAACCACGTGCCAATGGCCTACAACAAATTAATGGAGTTTATAGTTCGTCAAAACTCAATTTTGATTCATCGGACACACCTCGGACTGTGGACACCAGTCGTTTGAGTCAACTACGTAAATATTATTTTTTCTGATACCAAAGAATAGGATGAGTGGAGGTGCAATGAACTTCTTGTTATCATTCAGCTGTAAATAAATCGTTGATGCGATTTTTTTTTAATATTCTCACCAGAGGAAATTTATTTCTCTGTAGAATTATCGACGACTGAAATTTGTCATAAATAATTTGGTTCCACTGATGATATTGATCATTGAAGAGCAATCCTTCCTATCCTACTCTTTAATATTTGTTTTTAAGGTATTTTAACGATTTTTGACGGTTTTTAAGTTACAGATGAAACGGAAACCACGTGCATAGAAAATGAAGATAGTGACATAATCTATGTTAGCTATAGTAGCGAATTACAAATGCCGGACATTATGAAATTGATTCAAAAGGATTTGAGCGAGCCCTATTCAATTTACACCTATAGATATTTCATTCACAATTGGCCGAAATTGTGTTTCTTGGTGAGTATTAACCCTAGTTTTATATTTGAGTTGCAAATAGGAATCGAATGTGGGAGCTCATTGAATTAGCAGTAGCTGTACACAATTTACCGTAATTTTTCGTTAATTGAACAGCCATTTTAGTTTTGAAATAAGTTGTTTAATTTTTTGTAAAAAAATGTTCTAACCTCTTCTCGAATGGTCAACCGTTTTTAAGCAGATGCAATTATTTATTTCGTTATTTATTTATTGAGTTACCTTAATCATGATTAAATCCAGTGTTAATTCACCTTAAGAATTATTTACCTGAGCAATCAAGAGTCGAATATGATTTTATTGATTGAAACTGTTTAATTAATATAAATAGTCTGGCTGACAAATGCTAAAAAGTCGTCTTTTTGCTTGGGTTTCATCCAGTTAAACGAGACTGATTTTTTTCTGTCGTCAATTGCGTTGAGATTTATTTTTAGACACTTCAAAATTGTTTTTCTCAAAAATTGCACGTGCTACGGCGATTTTTGAAAAGGATATTTAGAATATTGCGATAAAAGCTATCAGATAAATTCGGTTTTATCCTGGGCAGTAAATGAGGCCACATTAAAAAACAAAAAAAAAATTGTTTCCAATAGCCCACGACTTTTTAAACTCGTAGTACCTCAGTCAAACTAAAATCGCAATTATCTATCCTGATTTCATTGAATTTGTCCATTTATTCACAGGCGATGCATGGGAAAGAATGCATTGGGGCCATAGTTTGCAAGCTCGATATTCACAGAAAAGTCATAAAACGTGGTTACATTGCAATGTTGGCTGTGGACGTTAACTACCGAAAACGCAAGATTGGCTCGAGTTTGGTGCGCCGAGCAATACGTGCTATGGTTGAAGACGATGCGGATGAGGTGGTACTGGAAACAGAAATAACCAACAGGCCAGCGTTGAGATTGTACGAAAATCTTGGATTCGTTAGGGATAAAAGACTATTTCGTTACTATCTGAATGGCGTCGATGCGTTAAGACTGAAGCTGTGGCTCAGATGAAATTCATCCGTGTGTTCGTGTCAATCAGTTAGATTTTGATTAATTAGTTGTGATTTGGTATGAAATTTTTGACAATGGGGGAGGGACAGTGGTCGGAAATATTTTCAACTTTCATATAATTGTTGGGAACAATTGTTCTCCGTGGAGGAGTTCTTGCATTTGTGGCGTCACTCCGTTGGACATCTATTCAGACAAATGAATACAGAGAAATCAGTTTTCAGCTGGGCTTTACTGAAACGTCTCCAGCATATGCAGGAATATCCATCGAGTGGATATGCAACTTGTCATGTTTATCAATGCCATGAGTTGAAAATAAGGTGAATCCGAGTCCCATATGGTTTGATGAAAGTCTGCGGCTGTGAGAGCCATTAAAAAATTCATAGACCTCTTCAATGATTTTATTGTTATGGCAACAGCATGTCTCATGCTGCTCAATAAAATAAACAAACCTCATGGACATAATTGCAAAACGCAGAATAGATTTCCAATGAAATATTGCGAAATTTTGAGATTCATTGCTAGCGTCAGAGGAACGGAATTTTTGATGGAGCTCATTCACTCATTACTGTCTATGTAAAATATTCTTTGCAAAAAGTAATCAAATTCAAACCATTGGAGCTGAAAATATCGTAATGTAACAGAAATAATATGTCTAAAACTAATAAAAAACTAAACTGTTTTTATCCATTACTGACTTAGGAACGTTTCTTTGAATATCCAAATTTGATATTGGAAATATTTCGATTATTGGAACGATTACCAACTGATTATTTGGCTTCAAACTTTTTATTCAATTCCCCAATTGTCGCACTCATCGATAGTATAGATAGCGATTTTGTCCTACTTTTCAAAATTTAATAGGAAAAAATTACTTTTAACTAAATTTTACGCTATTCAGTGTACGTAAAATTTATAGTAAAATTGGATTGATATGAATTGTTCAATTCAGTATGTGCTAACAGCGGCGCCAGTGGACTTTTGCATTATTTAAACATTTTTTTCATTGAAGTTTGCCATTTTCCTACGTTTTTTTATGCGTTTCTGTCGTGATAATCCAGATTATCTGACAAAAACTCGTACTCGCGGCTGCCACGTCACATTTATCGATGACGCGTCACATTTTTGCTCAATTCTGGATTCAGTAGTGTTCTTCGCAAATGAATCGAGCCACACTGTTCAAAAATGTTGTCTGAATTTGCCAGTAGACTTCTCGGAAATTTTTATCGCATTCAATTTTCACTTGCAATTTCGAGGAATTTAGTCCCTGAAAATTGATAATTGTAATGAAAAATCGATGAGAACTGGAGATTTCTGATTGAAAATTAATAGAAATCTAAAAAATTCGGTGGAAGGAATTCCTGAAATTTCCGGATGACAATTTCCGGTGACACTCAATATAATTTCGGGGAAGAAAATGAATAAAAATTCAGATTTCACTGAATATTCCGTGTAACTCGGTACTAAATATTTTCACTCCTTCGGGAATTCAAGGACATCGAGGAATTTTCATTTTTACACTGTCCAAAATTCTGGAATTTTCCTCAATTATCCACGAAACTGGAAATTTCCTGGTTCTTTCATCCCCAATTAAAATTCAGCGTCGCTGTTCTGGACATTACTGGTAAACTCTCCGTGAAATTTCATTCTTTTTTCTAACAGTGCACGAGAATCTAGTGGAACGATGCTGAGAATGGGTAACGAGCTGTGATTGTCGTTTAGCGTTGATTGACAGTTTTGGTTCATATATAAGCGGCACTGAAATAGGAGTTGCTGGGAGCATCAAACGAATCGGCAGAGTTGCCTCACGAAGTGATAGAAAAAGGCCCGATACCTCGGAAAATTGTGTTTTGTGCAGCAATTACAGTAATACATACTATCCGCCGGACAGTGACAATGATTTTGTGCGTCGTCGCATTTTCCAGCTGGCTCTCAAAGAAATCTAGGGGTGATCGCAGGGGCAAAAAAATTTCTTAAGGTAGGCAAACGGAAGGATTTTTAATCTTCATCAACAGCAGACACTGTCAATTAATTAATAAACAAAAATATTGCCAATTAGAGAACATTGCAAAACGAACTGTATCAGTAACACAGGAAACCTGCAGATTATCTGCAATCTTGAGCGAATTTCACGCACAACTATAGAGACTTCACGCTTAATTCTTAATTGCTCATTTATGAGCAGGTCATGCATGAAGAGTGCGTGAATCACGCGTAGTAATTTAGATTATTCGTTCAGCTGTGCATGAAATCCGCAATTTTTGTTTTGTAGAGGATCGCTTGATTTTCTACCGCAATATTGATTCCTGCGAAATGATAATCGATTATAAAAATAAGTACATAAGTAAAGAATTAATTAAAATTTCAATTAGGGCGCCCTAATTGTAATTTTAATTTTCTACTATTTCTGAAGATCTTAAACTTTGGGTAGGGATCGATACTATTCAGCTACACCACTCGAAATGATTCTAAATTAATGGATTACAAGAATTACTAGCTCTCGAGATGGACAATTTAATGTCTGTTACGTTAATTCTCGCGGTTTTCTCTTGCCTCCACATTTTTTATCATAACAATAATGACTCGGGCTTCCGCGTGACATCAATCACCGAAGTTTTTTTAATAGACGGGTAGTTTTTATGGATAAATAGGTAATCGTTTGTATGAGTGTTTTTTAATCTGTTGATAAAAAAATATTCACATAAAATACAGCCCCTCTCGCAGAGACGGAGAGTGTGACACACACGGAGAGAAATATTCAATACAAATTACATATATTTTCCGTAATGCGGGAGCTAACTGCGGTTGTAAAATATTTTATGGAACTGTTACGTCGGTTTTATCTGAAGTCACGAAACTTTTGTAGAAAGTCCCGTAGTTATTATCTGAATTGTCGGAAAAATTACGATAACGTCACTCCAACTTTCCTAGTCGATTCCCTAATCGGCGAGTACACTTAGCGCGCGCAAATGCTCACTTTGCGCGCATTGTCTTAAAAAGTGAGGTTTTCTACTCGTGGAAATAGTGTTTTTGGACTCGTGGGGTTATATCACTCGACCTCGGCCCGTGCTATAAACCTCCCGAGCTCAAATAGTATATTTCGTAACAAGTGAAAGAAAAACACTTATTTCACGAGTTACGAACATAATTTTTCATCTCAATTTGTCGAAAAAGTACTTTTCCGTCCCGGCGGGAGCAAAGTGACATTTGCCTCCCGCTTCGCGGGAAAACCCTTACGCACGTGCTTATCTACCTCGCCTTCGGCTCGGCTGATAATTCTGTCCGTGGGCAAGGGTCCTTTATTTTACCTCCCTAGGTTAGAAATATACTATTTCGTCCCTGGCGCCCGAAAAACCGCGATTCTAACCTCACTCCGTTCGGTTAGATCGCGGTTTTCGGGGCCAGAGACGAAAA